>QZGG01000582.1:0-122544 GCA_006409495.1 Sedum album | reverse complement strand
AAACGTCTACTGAACAATATGAAACGGTTCGAAGTCTCATGTGAATTTTGTATCTTCCAATGCAAATATTACCATAAAGATTGAAGAATAGAGAGTCATTTTTTGAAACAATCGGTGTATTTCATTCAAAAAATATAAGGCAAACAGGGTCACTGAAAACAACCCGGAAAAACTCCCTACTGATAAGGCACATTCATATGATATTTTATGTCCTTTACACTATGCTTGTTTGTATATTTTCTCGTATAAGATTACGCTTTTGGTGTAGTTTAGAGAAAGAGGTGGTTTACTCTAATATCACATTATAGCAATTTATTCTAGTGATTTATGAACTATAAAGTGTTTTTGTAATCAAATTATGATGAGGTCGCAGAATGATATAGACGTATTTATGTATTAATGTGGTTTTACTTTTATGTATATAACTATTAAAGAGGTAATTTTTAAAATTATGGGTGTTTTAAAGATAGATTTTTAGAATTTATTCAAAATAAAAAAATTAATAAAAGATATTGTAATCATACGTTTAACAATTCTTGTAACCAACCCATCGAAAGGTTTCTATAAGTATGCCTCTTATCCAAATAATTTTCTGAAATTAACCCTATTCTTTATGCATGGAGCTCTTTCATACCACATTGTACATTACTATCTTGTTTGTTTCTTGCCAACTGATATTTTTCTACACCCTCAGTATCAAATTCTCCGCGATTAAACTCGTCCATCTTACTTCAGATAGTCAAATAAGAGTAATTACTGATTCTAGTCATCATCTTAATCTCCATTCAAATCCAACTGTCTCATTGATCTCAGGTTTATGTGGGAATATCTTATTAAATATTTATTATGGGATCGTAATATTTATCGAATATTTAAATATGTTATTATTAAAGATAAATGTATCAATTTAAGTGATCAAATATTGGTTGAGATGTTGGTGTGATAATTATTGTCATGGGAATATCCTGTGTAGATACCATAGAGATAATTATCAATATCTTTGAAAGACGGATTATATAATTATCTCGTTTATAGATGCTAGTATACATCTATAAATAGGGTTATGGTCCCGGTCTACCGCATAGTTTCCAGCTTTCTTCCACTCTTACGAGACTGCTAAACAGAGACATCTGGCTAGGCTGGAAGCACCAATTCGGTGTACTTCGTACATAATTCAGGTTTGTTGTTTCAGATTTATTGTTACTCATACGAAATCCATTAGGATGTTAAAGCTTCCGCATAAAGATACGCATCTAGTACAAATTCAGTTTCTTATGCTTAATCACTGCTATGGCTATTACGATCACGCCAATTTATTGTTTCGGCTGCGCAACTCTAATAATATTCAAAGTTCTAACAGTTGAATCATGAGATCACCAAATCATCACACTGATCCCTCATTTTTAATACGTGTAATCAATCAAACACTAGTAAAGGCATAGTACAATCCATTGAAGTTTTAAAAGTCACATTTAATTTAGGATATTGGAATAACTAACTTAATGCAGTGATTGACAACTTAGTATTATCCGAAACAAACTTATAAATATTGGTGATATAACATCTAATGAATGGGGCTAGAATAGCAAGGTTTGATCTGTTTTTGTTGAGCTTGTGATTGAGCAGAGAGATTAGCCCTAGGACAGGAACTTATCACCTGATCACTATGTAGCGGCACGACTGGTATGTTGTTGCAGTTGCAAATCTCGATCATCGTGCCGTCCGGGTCGTGGAAAAACAGTTGATCCACATACACTCCTCCTTCCTCTACTCTGCTACTTACATACTCAATCCCTATTTCCTTCAGCTTCTTCTCCACATTCGCCATGCTTTCACACTAAATGTACAACAAAACGAAAAGGTTCGATATATACATTTCGATAAATTAATCAAGTATTTTTTACAAGATATAAATTTTACTTGGAAAGAAATGTGGTTGTCTTTAGGGTTGATAATGTGGTTGATCTTCGGAAGGCGGTCCGGATTATCCGATTGTAGCAAATGAATACCAATTCCATAGTTGAACAACCTATACAAATAAAATCAAATAGACTACTATGTAACATTAAATTTTCGCAGTAAAGTTTTTCGACATAATGACAATACTGACCATGCACCGTTGAAATCGAAGGATCCGGGCCTGTGGATGGGGAAGAAGCCAAGAACATTCTGGTAGAAATCAAGAGTTTCATCAACAGATCGGCATACTAGGGAGATATGGTTCAGGGATGTAAGACGAAGAGGGTTATGTGCATCATCGGGCTCATTGTTCTTCATTTTTGACAGCCTTAAAAACACTTGTGTTTTGTGTGTATATAACTGAATGGAACGAACAAGAACAAAAAAGGTGACAAATACACAAACTCTATAACTTTTGTTTTTGTTTTAGCCTTGTGATGATCCCTATGTACTTATTTATAGTTGGAGTTTGATGTTTGCTGAGTCACAGTGAGAGTGAAAGCTGGGCCACATTTAGTAGAAAATGTTTCGGACACGTAATGTACGTTTACCTTGTAGTGTGTGTAAGGTTGTTGGGGTTTTCCATCTTTGTTTTTTGGATCTTATCTTTAATCATCAAGCTGGTGGCTGGTCTTCACATTTATCTCGAAATTCATGGGACTTGTTATCCATTTTAGTCATCTTGTGAGGTGTACATACTTTAACTACGGATCTTACGCATTGTGTATGAAATTGTAGGTGTTTTCTGATAAATACTTGACCCCATTTTACTTGACTTTGGTACACTAATTTGGACTTCAGCGCTAGACAGTTATAGGTTTTCATTTAATTGATTTACAGTAGCTTTACTAAATTAATTCAGTGGCTTTATGTTGTAAAATATATAACTAGTCCAACAATTTAGATTAGGATTTTCCGTCTAACTAAAGTTATTTTTTTATATTAAATTTTACCCTACATATGAAAAGTGATTTACGTGAAATCAGGGATAGAAGGAAGATTGAAATTTTTAAAAGCGCCTACTTGAAAATCCAAATCATGGAATTTATTTCATTTCATTGACGACTCCAATGCTCGCATAAGTTCTGAAACCGCCTTAAATACACTTCACCAACTCATAAATATTAAATATCAGTTAAATAAAATTCAAAATCGACTTAGCAACACTCAGAAGCTCACACGAATACTTTTAATATCTCATGTGCAAACTAATTATTGATACTATATTTGAGTTTTTACAAAATATATATATAAAGGTTGTATCTTGTGGATCCATCTAATTTGGTGAACTCGTGAATCCCCTCTTGCACCCGTTGATTGCATTTTTTGGATGCACCAGATTGCGTCACGTAGTTGCATTTGTCATGTGCACATGACAAATGCACACATGCAAGTCATATGCTTCATTAATGCATTGGCACAATCTGATGCGTCCAAAAAATGCAATCAACGGGTGCAAGAGGGGATCCACAAATTCACCAAATTGAGATGATCCACATGATACATTTCCGATATATATGAAGAAGTTCAATAAGGACATGTAACTTTTTGTACGACGGTGAGACATAATCATAATAGTTGGTTGCTAATAATCTTACATATGAGATTTAATCAAGCAATAACCGTCAAATCAAATCGTTCCTCTTTTTTTGCTAATCCAAACATCGAATTTGATTAAAGTCCAACTTTAATTTGAACCTTCGAATTAATCAAATTAATGGCTAAAATTACGTCCTTTTATTTATTTTATCGTCTCTCTTGATCCTGTCCCTACATATAATATTAAGATCAAGAGAAAAGGTAATTATTTGCGATACTATGAGACGAAATCTCAACCGTCAATTTGAATAAATCTAGCGGTTGTGATTAAATTGATATTTAATTCAAAAGAATTAGTAGAAAATACGGGGCAGCTGTTGGATTGATAGAAACGATCGAGATGATCTCCTTCCGTCTCACATAATTCTTGTTGTATTCCTTGAATCCATTTTGTATATATAGAGAGGTTTTCATGTGCATCCATCTTTTTTGGTGGACTCGTGAACCCTACTTTGCATCCGTTCAATGGAAAACTATTTTCCTTAAAAATTCTTTAACCTAACTTTTTCCGCATCCAAACAGAGGGTAAGTAAACGAGGAGTTAGAATTCTTGAATCTTATTTTCACTTAAAGGTATAATAAGTCTTTTTGTACTTGACTCTAATATAATGATTCATCTTCCGCCAATTTAAGGGATCAAGCTTGTAAAGCTAAACATGCTTATAAAGTTCTTGTATTGTTTAAATACTTAATATGTTTTAAAGAGGTGAAACTATAGTTATTTGGATTGATCAATCGGTTGAAAGCAAACTGTTTTTACCTTCATTGATTATTATAGTTTATTGTACAATTTCCAATTTAATAGTTTTAAAAAAAATTCACCATTATATTGCCTTTAATCATTTATTTATTCAATTTTTCCTTTTAATTAAAAATAATTTTTATTTTATCGATTAATCATTTATGTTTTAGAAATATTTTTCTTTGTATTTTCTTTATTTCTTTATTTCTCTGATTTTCTGCATTTTGAGCATTTTTGTTTATTTATACTATTATTATAATATTTATTTATTATTTGAATAAAATCACTAGAATATTATTATTTTTAACACCGTTAAGTTAAGTTGGTTCGAAAGTTAACATAATCGATTGACGATTTTCAGTAATTTTGTTTCCCTGAAGTGGTTTTCAGTAAAACATCATATACTATACGTGGGAGGTAATAAATCCTACTTAGAATTCAAAAGTTAATGAACTAATAGAAAATGACCGCGAAGCCTTTGGAGAAACCTTACTACTTTTTTGTCTATTAGCTAAAAACCACAAACATTGTTCTACTTCATGTAAGTTTTCATGCGACTTAACTCTTCTATCCAGAACATTAAGCAAGTGGCAGCAATCAGCTTCCATGGATAAAATGCCAGCACCATGCCGAACAAACATAGCTTTGACAGTTAACACAACACCTTCATTTTTGGCTATAACTCCGCAACTCCCAGCAACAGACAATATATCAAAAGACGCATCACTATTAATCTTCACATACCCTGCCGATGTAGCTATCCATGAATCATTGTGCTGAAAACACAACGAATCTGTTGAGAAATAAGTCATGTTTTGAGCTAGTTTTTGGTTCAAGTCTCAAGCCTGCGTGCTGAGGTTAGTATAGGAACCGTTCGGAGCCGAAAGTTTGACTGAAGTTTGGCCGGAGTTAGCCTGAAAAGTGGCTGAAACATGGATGGAAAATACAGCTTTCTGACTTGATGATGTGCTGCCTTTTTTTGAAGTTAGATCAAGGCTCATGCATTTTAAAGGAAATTGGGCCGTGGCTCAATATGCCAAAAATATTCTACGGCTTGATTATGGAACGCAGCGTTTTGTTAAATGAAAAGGCAGCAGCGTGAAAACTCAGGAAATTGGGATTTCGCGAGCTAGGGTTTTCCGACGACGAGAGCAGCGATGGAGTGCGACGGACTGAATTGATTCGATGGATTCACTGAGACGATTGAGAACATTTTTTCTTCAAGAAGCTTCGTCGGAGTTCAAGAGTTGGAATGGTGGCGATTTCGAGAGCTGTTGCGGAGGATGCGAAGCCGGTTCAGATTGGATTCTGGCAAACGTCCGTGTTCTGTCCAGGTGCTTTTGTTTCTGTTTACTTATTCCAGTAGCTTGATTTAGGTTGAGTCTTGTCGTGGTGTTCAGTTCAACTTATTCTTGGATTGTCAAGAATTGAGTAGTTTGCTTGTAAACCTATTCCGTGCTTAGTGGATTGATTCTCAGCCTTTGCGGCATGACAAGACTGAGTTAAACTGAACACCACGACAAGACTCAACCTAAATCAAGCTACTGGAATAAGTAAACAGAAATGAAAGCACCTGAACAGAACACATCGGACGTTTGCCAGAATCCAATCTGAGCCGCCTTCGCATCCTCCGCAACAGCTCTCGAAATCTCCACCATTGTAACTCTTGAACTCCGATGAAGCTTCTTGAGAAACAATGTTCTCAATCGCCTCAGTGAATCCATCGAATCAATTCAGTTCGTCGCACTCCATCACTACTCTCGTCGTCTGAAAGCCCTAGCTCGCGAAATCCCAATTTCCTGAGTTTTCACGCTGCTGCCTTTTCATTTAACAAAACGCTGCGTTCCATAATCAAGCGGTAGCATATTTTTGGCATATTGGGCCACGGCCCAATTTCCTTTAAAATGCATGAGCCTTGATCAAACTTCAAAAAAAGGCAGCACATCATCAAGTCAGAAAGCTGTATTTTCCAGCCATGTTTCAGTCACTTTTCAGGCTAACTCCGGCCAAACTTCAGTCACACTTTCGGCTCCGAACGGTTCCTATACTAACCTCAGCACGCAGGCTTGAGACTTAAATCAAAAACTAGCTCAAAACATGACTTATTTCTCAACAAATGCCCTCCTAAGTCATGTATTGAGGTTACTACTAAGGAACACTTACAAACCACAAACATTGTGAACTTTGGAACTGAAAAATTACAGACTCAATGGACAGACCGAACCTTGCTTAGTTTCATGAATTCTCAACCTTATTATCGGCGTCATAAACTCATCCAATCATGGACATCATACCTGAAAATCAGTTTACTAATAAAAGTAAAATCGATATTACCTACTCAGCAGCATTTCATTGATAAAAACATTACCCGAAGCGGTTTTATCGTCGAATACCCTGCTGAACATTTTTGGTCATGCACTTGGCATGCCTAAAAAACTTAAAAACACAAGTTAGCAAAAAACACAACATAATACTTATAACAACTGATATAAAGTATATACCTACTAATATCACTGCTCTATAAGGAGGATTTACTAAGAAAAAATTCAGAACTAACAACCAAGACAAAAATAAGAAAGTAACATGATTACCTCCTATATTATCTACAAGTTATAGGCTGGAAATTAACTATAGCAGTTCATTAGCATAGGAAGGAACTCTCTTTAATAGATTGATAGAGATTAGGTCAGTTTTTATGCGCTAACACTTCACAAAGTCAAAATAAACATTTCTGAAAGAACAAAAGCTTAGGATCATGCATAATATGAACTGAACCAAACCAATATACACTTTATTGATAGTTTTAATAGCATTCGGTAGTATCAAGCTATGCTTAAAAACCTATAAACTAGATTTCAAGACATAAGCGTACTAAATCCTAAACTCTAGATTATTGTAAGGCTATTCAAAGCACAAAACTAAACCACCGAGCATAAGGAATTTATTTCACATACACCGCTAAACATCAAACAAAGATCATCAATATTTTGGTGAGAAACTAGAAAATTAGCTTGAATGTATTCTAAATGCCCTCCTAAGACTTAATCTAATATTAAAACAAGCTTTAGAGGAACATATCAAGAAATATATCAAAGAAACCCAATTTTTAAATGAGAACATTAATATCAAGTTCTACTTTGGAATTCTATATATATAGATTTTACCCATAGCATTACCTAAAACTTTCTTTTCAAGAAAGTCATAAAAAGACCTTGAACTAGTATATAGTCACTAAGAAATTAAAGAAGAAACAAGAAGTCATCAATATAATCTAGTTTTGACATCTAGGTCACCTAATTCTAGTAAACTAATAACTAGAACTCATATAAGCGACAAGGAGACAGCGCTGAATACATACAATATCAGCAAGAAAATTGTCTATTATCAAATGCAAATATAAGCAAAGAGTAAGAACAATTACCACCGATTTGTACTAAAGCCTTAAACATGCAAAATTCCTAATAACTAAGCATTAAGTCCTTACTAGCAATGATAGCAAGATTAACACTCATATCAATCAAGAAAAATAGCAATCTTAAGAGCTAAGCGGATTAAAGCAATTATATGAAAAACAAGCAAAGTTAAAGTAAAAATGATGCACAAAATACTTCAATTGATAGCACTAAGCCCTGACCTTCTTTAACAGCAAGATTAATGCACAAACAATCAAAATAAATGGCAGCAACTACTCTGAGATAAAAAACACAGCATATATGCCAAGGTCAACAATTTCCACTAACATTCTAGTCAAAATCCATTCAAGAACTAGCCTAGAAACGTATCAGCGGCTCTGATACCACTTTCACCAAGCTTTTCCGACCAAAATTCAGACATAACCCAAGCCTAAAAGACACCCTATTATATCCTCATTGTACAAACTCAATATTGAGTACATAACCTAACTCATAGGAGACTTAATTTCTAACAGAATCATAAACTATATTCAAACTGAAGGATTGTTCATGAGAGACATAACTTTAAGAACTGCATAAATTGACATCCGTTAGTTGAACACCGTGAAAAAACGCTACTTTGATGAGACCAAATAAATCACAAAGCGACAAGAACAGTTGTGAACTAAGATTGATCCAAGTGATGACAACAATAAAATAATCAGTCAGCTACAAATGCAAAGTTATCCGCATTGATGTCTTGAGTAAATGGAAAATGATGCCAGATAGCTCTAGCACCAACTTTATTAAGACCTCCTTACCACCAGAGAAGATAATAACCTTGACTGCCATTTTTCAAGCATAGCATTCATATTGTCAAGAAGATTTGCGTAAGACAGCCAAACTCAGGCACTTACATACCCAAATACATAGGTATTTTATCAATACACTGAACTCCTAATAAGACAGCTACACTGATTTTGTCTGTCTGTTCAACATTGTTACTAAAACAAATATTAGATTTATGAATATTAACTTGTTGACTAGAACATGCCTCAAATACACTAAGTACTTAACTCTATGCACAACCATGTCAGATGTTGAAAAAACAACAAACAGTCATCTCCAAAATGTAAATGAGAGATTTTAGGAACCCTAGCATTAATCTTAACCCCCGACAAGTATGCGTAAGATTTTTCTTTTTACAGAGAATAGTGAAGTCATTCCATGCACAGAATAAATACATACGGCGATAAAGAATCTCCTTGTTGAAGACCTCGTGCAAGAAAAATGACATCAGATGAAATACCATTAATGCGCAACTTCAACCCCTGACAATTAAAATACAATTTAATGACAACAGACCTAAAGAAAAATCATGACCCGCTGAACCCATAATTTATTAAAGCCAAAGTTCAATAAAACTCTTTCCAAAAAAGGTCATTGGATCTTTTTAAAAAAGCACTTTGAAATGGAGAGACAATATCATTTATGAAACACTGGAGTATGTCTACCCATAACTTCGCTATAACTTTAACTAAAATTCCAATAAGACTTATGGGTCTAAAATCATGAATTCTTCGAGCTCCTTTAAGTTTAGGAATAAGAACAATTAATGAAAGATTATGCTCCGCATTATACTGTCCATGATACACGAAATTAAGGACCTCTTTCTAGTTAAGAGGTGAATAAGGTCTTTGGAATTTGGGTTTCATTGGTGTGTCAAGATCTTATTTGATTGGGAGGCATAATTGAGAAATAGTGTAAAGCAAAGTTCTCAATTATAGGTTTAACATGTGATGTTTGGGCATCATTGACAAGGCAAACGTTCATTTGCGACCCCATCCTTAGACTACGATCCGTGCGACCCAGCAATCGCACTGTTGGATCAATTGATCCAACGGTTGCAGATTTGCACTTTATTTTTTTGTCGTTTTGTGCAAACAATTTGTCGTGTAGCGAAATGCACAAATGCAAATGGGACGTGCATATAGTTAATACAAAAGTGCAAATAGAGGAATCTCAAAGCACAAATGCACTGGGATTGTAAAGGAACCAAACTCTCATTGACAATATGGTAATGATTTTGCATTGAAAACTTGTTTTATGTTTAAAATTTTGGTATTTGAATTCAACATATTTCAAGGACATAAGTATAATATAATGGTAGTTAATTATGGTGGTTTGGTCACCATTTTCAGCTTGAATCTCCGGACGGGTTTAATTCGACCCAGTATAAAGATTGTAAATACGAATATATTTGGTACAAACCCAGTCCGAGCCAAAAGTGAATATATCTTTCATTAGCTCGAAAAGAATGAGATTTTATGAGTAAAAAGGAGAATTGGCTAAATAAGAGATTTATTAAAATAAAGATATGCACACTCGTGCCACAAGTTTTTGTCATTCATAGGAAGCTCATGGAATGGAACTAGGAGTGTCCAACCGGTTCGGTGGCCCAAAAGCTCTCTCAAAGCCCGGTGGCCCGGCCCGACATAAGCATGGTCCGGCCCGTTTGATAGCCCGCCGAAGCTCGAGCCCGCTACCTTAGGACCGGGTTTGGGCTTCACTTTCAAAGCCTGAAAAGCCTGAAAGCCCGGCCCGACCTGAAGTCCGCTTAAAAAAAATAATATATTTTAATGATTATTAGTGTTGAATTTATATATTTGAATTGTACACTGATTGATTTCAATTAAAAATATTCAATAAAATACAATTATTAAATATTCAATTCAAATTCTAATGTTTTTGAAAGTATGAATATTAAAAATTAAAACTAGTAATACTAATTTATCTCATATGTATATATATATGAACGAATTCGTTTAATTTTAATTAAAACTACTATTTTAAAAAATATAGAAACAAATAAGTTAAAGCATCAAAGTATTGAAATAATATTAAAGTCATAGTTCAAATTTTAAAAATATTCGTAAAATGCCCGATTTGAGCTTGGTCAACTCTAAGTCAACGGGTTTTCAAAGCCCGTAGGCTTTTGAATTTTGAGGAGACCTTGCCCGACCCACTTTTTTCGATTGGTTTGAAAATTTCATCGGTATTTAAGGCTCGAGCTTAGAGTTTTAGGATGACGCCGACCCGGCCCAGCCTGACGGACACCTCTAAATGAAATGTGTATATACGATACATCAAAGCTCAAAATTACATTAAGTAGTTAAAACTTTCTAACTCGATTTCTTAGGTCGGCTAGACTATAAAAAAGAGCTTTCTATACTGTTGACATGTCGAAGAGACTATGCACTACACACACAGGCGATGATGCATATCAGTAAAATACTAATAAGGGTTTTTTGCCGAAAACCACCCTCTCAATACCTAAATTTTAACAAAACCACCCCCTTCAATTTTTTTTGAGATAACCACCCATCAATTCCAAATCGTTAAATCTTAACACCCCGTCGCCGGTTCCGGCGTATTTTGCCGGAAAAGTGGTCGTTGACTAAGTTGACTATGCTTGAAATCTAATTTTTTAACCCTAAAAAACTAATCTAATAACTTCATAACCCAAAAATTAAAGTAATTAAAGATTAATGTTGAGAAATGCTTTGATTTGTTGAGTTTATAGTGATAAATAATGAGTTTTTTGATAATTCAAGCACAATTGAACTAGAATAAAATCATATTAAGGTTAATGGTATTATTGGATAAGAATATTAATAAAAAAATTGATTTAAAATATGGTCAACCTGGTCAACGGCTAGTTTTCCGGCAAAAGACGCCGGGATCGGCGAAGGGGTGTCAAGATTTAACGATTTGAAATTGATGGGTGGTTATCTCAAAAAAAATTGAAGGGGTCGTTTCGTTAAAATTTAGGTACTGAGATGGTGGTTTTCGACAAAAACCTACTAATAAATCCCTAAATATATAATCATCAGATCAAATCATGGAAGACATACTTGACAATTTACAGCAAGATCAAATAGTTTATGGATATGAATCAGGTAAAAGTTTATCTGGATATAAAATTTAGATATAAAGTATATATAAATTTTAATATTTGTTAATATTAATTTAGAATAAATGAAATATATTCAAATTTTATATTCAAAAAGAAAGTCAAATGTATAACTAAGGTTAAATGGTAAAATTAAAATTAATTAGTTCCTAATTTTAGGCATATAATCATATTTAAAAAGGACATCTAAATATATGTATATGCGAGAGAGTGAGACATGATCTCGATCTTTGATTATTAATAATCTAACGGGTGAGATTTTGTCATAAATAAAATCGTCAAACTCAACCGCTAGAGTTTTTGTTGTTGTTGCAAAAGCAACTTTATTCTCAACCGTCGAATTATCCAAATCAACAACTGAGATTGAATCATTCCGTCTCACTTATAATTAACGTTTCTCCAGAACTCAACCCTAGTATAGTATATCCATATTAAATAATCATTTAAAAGCTATAATTTTAAAAAAACATCTATGATATTTGAAAATATAATTAATGTTAGATTGTTCCTCGTTTAAGTTTAAATATTTTCATTCATGAAGTAATACATTAAGGTTGAGGAAATGTTCATGAACCATATAATATGCTTAGGCATTTATACTATTCATTGTTTTAAATATAATTATTTTTATATTATTACGTATTATGGTTCAATATTTTTGTTCGTGAAATGACACTTTTTTTTAAAAAAAATTGGTCAAGGAATGGACAATCCCCATTCTCAAGCCAAATAAATTATTTCCCTCTACCCTACCCCGTAGAACCCCTGTCATGCCCCTATCAGGAATCGAACCCGGGTTGGAAATGACACATTAAGGTCCATGAATAAGTACATTATTTTGTGAACCATATGATATGAATATATTTTTTATAAAGTATACTGTGAACAACAAAATCAAGATCTTAATTTTAGAAAATACAATTATTATTCGATTTTTCTTGGTTATTTTCAAATATTTTGGTTCAATAAAAATGATATATTATTATTATTCTTGAACCACTATAACCAATTTCATGAATCATATTATATGAATATTTTTTATTGTAACTGTGACTCACAACCATTAACTGATTATGTTACTTGGCCAGGGTAAATTCAGATCATTGCCCCGTTTTGTTTGAATCTACCATTCCGAAGGTCAATTTGAGTTTCTTTTCTTACCAAAAGGCTTGGGAATCTCATCCTGGTTTCCTCTCCACTATTGATAATTGCTGGGCAGGTACACTTCATGATAATCCCCTCGTTAACTTTGGTATGAAATTACAAAAGCTCAGAAGAGAATTGCGCTCTTGGAACTGGGAAGTTTTTGGGGACTTGAAAATAAAAATTACGGTGCTGGTTGATAAAATTCAGACATTGGAAAACTCCCTGCAAATGAGATGGGACGATGATATTGCCGCTGAGCTAGAGGAGTGTAAAGTCCTTCATGCTGATTATGCTAATTTACAAATGGACATTCTCTGATCCAAAGCCAACCTACAGTGGTTTGAAGATGGGATAGAAATACTCAGTTTTATCATGCTGCTATTAGGGCCCGGAGAACTCAGAATCGTATTAATTTGTCCCTTGATGATGGAACCTTTACTGATGATAGGGATATAATAGGGCAGGAAGCTGTTAATTATTATTCATCATTGTTCTCAGGTTATTCTCCTCCCCCTCCTAGCAGTAATTTTGGCTTTTTGAACCCTGTATTGATGATGAAGACAACTAAGATCTTTGCAAAATTCCTTCTATGAAAGATATTCACACGGTTATTCTCGGTATGAAACAAGACAGCGCTCCTGGGCCAGATGGCTTCACTGGGAGGTTCTACGTTCATTGTTGGGATATTATTAAGTCTGACCTTCACGCTGCAATAAAAGGTTTTTTCCGAGGTCTTCAACTTCCGGCTATTATCTCATCTACTATCCTCACCTTGATCCCAAAAGTTCAGAATGCTGCTTCCATTCATCAGCTCAGACCTATTAGCCTGTGCAATTTTTGCCATAAAGTCATCTCCAAAATTCTTATGATCAGATTATCTTCCCATCTTCCGAAGCTGGTTAGCGAGGAGCAAGTTGGTTTCATTGAAGGAAGAAGCATACATGACAATATAGCTCTAGCCCACGACCTTGCCCATGATTTGGACACAAAAGTCATTGGTGGAAATGTGATAATTAAACTTGATATGTCCAAAGCTTATGATCGGGTTTCTTGGAACTTTATTCTTAAAATCCTCAGAGCCTCTGGTTTTTGTGAATCATGGTGTGATCTGATTTTTAGGTGCATTTCTGGTTGTAAATACTCTGTGAAATGGGATGGCAAGCTTTATGGGTATTTCAGTGCCACAAGGGGCGTCCGACAGGGTGATCCATTATCCTCAGGGCTGTTTGTTTTGGCTATGGAATGGTTTAGCCGTACCCTGAATGATGCAGTTCAGACTGGATTCATTCTGCCTATTACACCAGAGCAAATGCTTACCATAAATCACCTCCTTTTTGCAGATGACCTCCTTCTGTTCACAAATGGGTCGAAAGATTCTCTGAGAAATTTGTTGAGCGTCATTGGGGATTTCTGTCGCTTCTCTGATCAGAAGTTAAACACCACAAAAAAGTATGATTATTTTCTCCAAGCACATATCCCTCCTTCGGAAGACAAATATCCTGAATTTCATGGTTTTGCAGAGGGTCAATTCCCTATTACCTACCTTGGTACCCCCCTTTTTAAAGGTAGAATTAGAATAAATTACTTTGAATACTTGGAATTGAAAGTTCAGAGACGCATCAATAGCTGGGCAAGGAATTTCCTTTCAATGGGTGGCAGAGTCACTCTTATAAACTCAGTTCTAAATTCTATCAGTATACATAGTATGCTTGTTCTTCCTATTCCTTTTGCCGTCCTTAATAGAATTAACTCTATGTTGGCTGGCTTTGTTTGGAATAGCAGGGACGGTAAAAGGCACCACTGGGTCAGATGGGAAAAGATGTGCTACCCTAAGGAAGCAGGTGGCCTGGGAATCAAAGATCCCAAGGGCATGATGCTGGCTCTTCAAGGTAAGCTTGCCTGGAAATATATTGTGAATAAGTGTTTATGGGCTCGATATGTTAAGTCTAGGTTCACCCCTGGCCGAAGAGGTTCCCCTTTATGGAACAACTTTAATCATCTTATTCAACCTATAAGGGAGAGCAGTAGATGGAATTTGGGTAACTGTTCAACTCTGTCAAACCTTTTTTGTTTTATGATCGGTATCCCTGTCCCACCAGGTATGGATAACTTGAGTATGAGGGATATTCTAACGGATTCTGACAAGAAGAGTTTTTTTCTGAATGCTCTTCCTGCCTCAAGAAGAGATGAAATTAATTGCACTAATCTGTCCCCTTATCATGATAGATTTATTTGGGCAGGTTCTAATGATGGTGAGTTCAGCGCTAGATGCTTTAGAGAGTCTTTCCAAACCCATCATAGGAACCTTCCTTGGGGTCGTTTGATATGGAAAAAATGGATTCCAGTTAAAATAACTCTTTTCATGTGGAAAGTTTATCAACGAGCCATTCCTACTGATGACAGATTGTTACGTCTAAATATCTCCCTGGCTTCCAGATGCAGTTGTTGCGTAAGAAGCAAAGCGGAAACAACCCATCACTTGTTCTTTAGAGGGGATTGGGCTCTTTCCTTCTGGTCCAAAATGAGTTATATCTTTGACAGACCTCCAGCTAATGGGTTAAAGAGCATGACCAGGATTTGGCTCAAAGATAAAACCTTCATTGATTGCCTTGCTGCTGGGCTTGCTTGTGTGGGTCTTTGGGAGATATGGAAATGTAGAAATAGTGCCAGATTTGAGGAAAATCAGATCTTTGGGATTTCATTCCTTTTGGAGCTTGAATATTTCTCTCACAATTGACAGACCCTACATTTCTTCTTTTCAAGCTGATCTTATTATGAAGTCGGTTAAGACGTATTCAAAAAGAAAGGTCTCCCTCACTTGTTCTCCAAGAGGTCTCGGATGCATTGCGAGCATTGCTCAGATTACTCAGGAAGGTTGTCACAAATTTGCTGCTATTCTTCGTCACCCTTGTGGTAGCTTTGTTATGGCTGTGGCTCGAAAAGGTACATCCCCTCTTTGTCACCTTATTGATTTCTTGACTTACGTTATCACTGCTGCTCGTTATCATTCTGTTACTATCAATGAAATGCAAAGCTCTCTAGCTAATTTTCTAAAACTTCAATTCTCTTATGAGGATGTCGGAACTGATCTCGTACCTTTACGAAGGAATTTCCTTTCTGCTAATAGGAATATTACTTTCAAAAGGATTTGTCCTATGTTTAATAATGCTGCTTCTGCTTTTGTTTGCACTGCTGAGGATGGTCTTTATATGGATTTCCTTGGTCTGCCGCGAGCTACTCAAGTTTCCCTAAAGTCAGATCAGCTTTTTTTGCATCTTAGTCGGATTGATTGCCGTCATTCCTCTCATGACAGATCAGATTATTCAGAGGGCTACAACAGGTCTCCCTACGCTTATATTCCTTTTATAGATGATAGTAATATATGATCTCTTTGCTTGTAATATCTGCTTTTAGGTTACTGCCCGACATGTGGGTTGAACCTTGGTTTCTCTAGCTTTCGAGCACTAGCCATTCTTGGCTTTGTTTTAGCTGCTATGGGGGTTTGTCCCTTGCAGTTTTTTGTTTTCCTTTCGGTCGTTTTAGTGTGGTCAGCTTGTTGTCCACACTTTTACTTCTGTTTTTGTAAGCCATCAGGTTCAGGCTATTTGAACCTCTATTAATAAATTCCCCTGGCTCCGTCCAGGTTTAAAAAAAAAAATGTTACTTAACAATAATAATTATTGTATATTTTTATTCGTCATGGTTCATGAAAAAAATTAAGGTTCATGAATCACAATACAGAACAATGTTTTCAAAATTGTTTACAAATTTAGTCATCATTATCTAATAAAATAAAGGGATGAATAACAATTTGATATGGTTCATGAAATAAGTAAAAATGGTTCATGAATCATATCAATAAAATCTTGAACCATTAAAAGTTACACCGTAATTTATAAAATTATTTCATAATGTTTTCAAATTCGTTAACCAAATAATGAACCTTAGGTACATACATGTCAGGTTTAATAATATATTCATGTAAAAATATTTACTGCTCAGTATAATATTATCTATGATTTTTATCATCAAATTAAACATAGACAATTGGCGATTTGTGATTACATATTATCATGAAGCCAAAAATATTGGAATAATATCAAAATTAAATAAAATCAGAAATGTTCTACCTTCACATGTTTTAAATTACATTCATATTCATCCAAATCGTTGCATATAAAAATTAAGAAGATTGCTCAAGTGCATCTCTATTCTTAAATTACAATCGAAAATAGGGATGTACAAAATTAGACCGGACCGTAAATCTGGACCGGACCGTAAATCCGGACCGGACCGACCATAAATATACGGTCCCGGTCTATATACGGTCCGGTCCACGTCCATAAAATTTCGGATTTACGGATTACGGTCCGGTCCACAAAATTTACGGTCCGGTCTGGATCGTAATATAAATTAAGTAAATATAAAATATTAAAAATATATCATATAAAATAGATCTATATCAATAAAAAATAAAAAAATGACCTAAATATCACCAAAAAAATGTAAAAAAAATGTATATAAAGTTGAAAATTATATTAATTATATTAATTTAATTAATTTTTAATTTAAAATTAAATAAAAATAATAAAAATAAGAAATTTGGGCCCATATTGTGGATGATTCTTTGGTGGTGGTTAAAGAAGTGTAAATGTGGTGGTGATGTATATAGTGGAGGGAGATTTGTATATAGTGGAGGGAGATTTGCATCTATTTAGGAGAAACAATAAAAAATAAACGTAATGTAAACGAAAATACAATAACGTAGAATGCAATAGCAAAATGCAAATACGAAATGCCAACCCAAAATGCAATATTGAAATGCAAACATGAAACGAAATATGAAATCCGACTGTATATACATACACATCTAACCTTCCGAGACACATCATTGATTATGTTTGTGGCAGACAATGAAGAAATTGCACAGCAGGCCAGATGTGTTCGCATTTTTAGTTGGATTTTATTTTTGCATTTTTCAGTTTTGCATTTAACTTTTGCACTTTGTATTTGCATTCTATATTTGCAATATTTCTTTGCATTTATATCAACTAAAATAATTTTTTCACTTTGAATTTCATTTAACAGGGGCTTACAATCTCTACAATGTTCTGAAGGACCATCAACACATTTGAATTTCTTGACAACCCATTACCTTGCCAATATAAAGCATTTAATGCTACGTACCATTAGATGCTCTCCTAATTACTTACATCAACATTAAATGTTAAACCCTAAACCCTAAACCATAAAATCATAAATCCTAAACCTTAAAACCCTAAATCCTAAACCTTAAATCCTAAACCCTAAAACACTAAACACTAAATACTAAATCCTAAAATCCAAAAACCCTAAACCCTAAATTTGTTCATGCTTTAGGATTAAGTGTTTTGCACACAACGGAGTCCAATATGTTTCCCCATTCGGCAAACAATGAGAATCATCCGTCACCGTACAACTCCGATTACCATCTGCCAACACAGATGGTAATCGACATGCATGGGGACTTTTGTACCCTATAGTGGCGTCTTGGCCTTTTAAGGCTTGGAGACTTTTGTAGCAAGGCCAATATCTCCGAAAGCATCTAACAGACATGCATACATTCTCACAGGAACTGATTATTTCTCCAAGGGGGCAGAAGCAGACATGCATACATTCTTGCAGGAACTGATTATCAAGTCGCCATAAAACATTGTGGCGTTCGCCAATGTCGCCAATGCGTATTGGCGGTACTCTAGCGTCGAAAATCGCCGTAACGCCGTAAAAACACTGGACATAATGACTTGATGCCTAGAATAATTTTATAAAGGATGAGAGTATTGGCCCACAAGCAAGCTATTCGCTTCAGCCGTTCTTGTAGAAGAATTGGGCGTACTGATCAGGCAAAATTATTGTCACTCTAATGTTCAAGTAAAATGTCCTGCCGGATCAGCAAAGTTCATCCTGGGCTAGCTGAAGAATGTTGAAAGCAAATGCTGAGGTAAGAGGATTGAATGTAGGCATTTATTCATATCTCATAACAAAAAAAATCAGAATCCGTAAGTCAAAACAAACACCATATGTACTAGCACCATTAGATATTGAAGAACCTGAACTAGAACTAAAAGTTCTTGAATGACAACGATCAGTGGACATGGAAGATGCTACAAAGGTTATAAAATCACGTCTAACAAGAGGTGGTATTAAGAAACAAGAAAAAAACACAGAAGGATAAAAAGTACCGGTTGATGGCGGCGATTCGATGGATCCAATCGCAAATGTCGCTGAGGTTGTATACTAAAGAGGATGGTAAACAGAAAAGGAATGATTAAAAATATAGTAAATGAGTAATGAATTAGAGGAGTGATGGACGACCGTAAAGAAGAAAGATGAGGACATAATTTAATATAATTAACAACAAGGAAAAGGTTCAAATGAGAACTTATTTTAGAATGAAAATTTAAAACTAATGTGAGCTTTAAGATCTAAGAATTAAATGGTTTGGAATGATGATCTCATTAATTAAATATTAATCATTTTTAGTAATAAAAGGACACACTTGTCATTTCAGATCAATATTGTTAATAAATGGATTATTTTAAATTTCATAAAAAATTAGTTTATATAATTTATTTTAAATTTTAAATTATTGGACATAAAAAGTGCATCACAAAATACTTTAAAAGTGCATCAATATAAAAAAATATAATAAAAAATCCATCACTAGAAATTTCAAAAATGCAACAAAATTTAAAAAAATTGTAATAAATTTTTTAATATGCAAACATTGTAATGCACTTTTTTAAAAATATTGTAATGCACTTTTAAACTTTCAACGCATTTAAAAAATATATTTTAATGCACTTTTTATAAAAATATATTAATGCACTTTCAATAAATCATTAATTATCAATTATAAAAATTGAATTGACAAGTGTGCCCCTCATATTGACTAATGATAGTAATTACCATATTAATAATGTCATTAGTCTCATCCATTGAATTGTTTGATCGGGTGGTTCACAATGGTTCTAAGTTTTTATTTTAAATGTGGTTTGTATCGGAACTAAACCCTGAAAACAAAATGGATAGAAGTTTGTTGGACTAAATGTATTTAATAGGTGCTTTTCATCATGGAAATTAACGTGAGAATTTGAAATGGAGGATGAGAATGAAACATAAATGGAAAGGCATGAAGCTGGGTGAGTTACAATATGAAGGCAATAAACGGCACTAAAGAGGATGGCTGAAAATGAAACGACAGAGTTGTGAAAGAGAAAATTGGGTTGAGTGGGAAGAGTTATTCTGAACAGTGAGTTGTAAGAAACAAACGACACCGTTCTGTCACGTGCCAAATAGACCAACAAACCAACTCATCTGAAATGCTGGTGACCTATCCCTCCATAGCAAACAGTACGCCAGAAAATGGTTTAAGAAACTTATGTTGATGAAGTCACATAAGCATTTTTCGCATAAGTTATTTTTCCTGACTGACATACATAGCCAGTCGCTTAAGGTATCTTATGTGACTGGCGATATGCGACAAGCATAAGTGTGTCGCTTAAGAGATCTAATGCGACAAATATCTAAGTGACAGCTCATAGTTTGTCGCTTAAGTCTATTTTTAAATTGCCACGTACGCAAACTTTTGAAACGCTGACAAAGTTATTACTTTTGTACGATCCGTTTCAGACACAATTAAATTAGTTCAACAATTTTTTGTTTTAAGCTACGGACATTGATATATGTAAGTCGCATAAGTTTAAGTTCATAATAACTACGTTATCTCAGAACCAATCTTCAATCGGAAGCCCTCCATTTCACTCTTCTTCTCTAAGACGCTCCTTCAACCCATTTCACAAATCCGACGATTTACCCATGGATTTTGCACAACATAAACATAATTGTTGATTCTTTGTTTAACCAATTTGTTCTTTTGAACGTGATGTTGATTTTGGAAATTTTATAAACTCAAAGTCAGGCTTTGGAGAAGGTTTTAACACTTGTTTAAACGTAGCTAGGAGTTTGAATTAATAATTTATGAACACACTTGTGTAAACATTTGATCCATGTTTAACCCATTTGATCTTTTGACCGTGATGTTGATCTTTTGAAAGTGTTCATGCATGCATGAACACACATTTAAAATGAACAATATGTGAAGATGAACCCTTACTAGCTATATGTAAACATGGATCAAGAATATTATTTAAGAGAAATGGATGAAAACACATTCAAAGAAGATGAGGTTGACGACATTGATGATCAAGATATATGGATGAAGATGTGTAATGTTATTATACAATGTATTTGGTGTCAACAAGATATATAGATGGGGTTTGTACGATGTAAACTTACAAACATGAAGATTACAACATGTGCCAGTCTACGTAAAAATGTGTATTATTTGCGACTAACATTGAATAGGTTAGTCACATATAATCTGAAAATTCTAGGCGTGATTCGAAAATTTCAGGCGGGACACGAAAATTTCAAGCGAAATCCAAAAAATTTAAGCAAGTGACGAGCACGTCGTTGAGTGCTGCAAATTTATCCCGACTCTCCTACTAGTATAGTATTGGTAAGCTGGGGTCGAATCCACAGGGAACGGTGAGAAATCTCCCTTGGTCTACAACTAAAATTGGGATTGTGAGTTAACAAGTAAAAGACAGAAAACAGGAGCGTGAGTATACTACTGGCGCACAGAATTAACTATGAGTGTGAAATATAAATATGAGATGAGCTCATGATAGAGCATGTTTGTATGCTATTTTATGTCCTTTACACTATGCTTGTTTGTATATTTTCTCGTATAAGATTACGCTTTTGGTGTAGTTTTGTATTTCAGGAGATTTTATGAGCTAAGGATGAATATGCGTTAAAAATAGATGTTTAGAAGCTTATTTCGCAGCAAGAAACAAAGAAGAAAGAATTGAAAAGGTCCGAGCAGAATGCAGGTGCGCACCAGTCGCTCACAAGTGAGTCGGTCGCGCACCAGTCGCGCACAAGTGAGTCGGTCGCGCACCAGTCGCGCACAAGTGAGTCGGTCACGCGCAAGATAAGTTGCATGCAAGTCACGCACTACAGATGATGACGTCAGCAAACGCGGAGATGACGTCAGCAACGCGCAGAATATATTTTATGCGAGATTTTAGGGATAAACATGGAAATCAAAGATTATCTCTTTCCTATTTTGAACTTAGAAACCCTAGAAGCTTGCATATAAATACAAAGCTTGAGGATGTGCAAGAAAACACCATACTCTAGCCTACGGGCCGTCCGGCCAAATCAAGCTAGAAGAGACGCGCAAGAGCCGAGCGAGTGACGAAGCAACGCGCAGCAAAGGACCGACGCGCAGATTGACAACCTACGCTGAGTTTCTTTGTTTTTACTATTCACTTTTGTTGTTTATTATACAAACCTTGAGATGTTTAATAAAAGCATGTCTAGCTAACTTGCTTTATCAGTTTAGACTTTGACTTGTGAACATTATGTTTTGAGGTCTTGTTCTCAATTTACATGATTAAGTTTAGTATTATTATTCCGAACTCAATTGCATGATAATTAGGTTAGACAATTAAGCGAAGCCTTGCACCGCAGACTTAGTTGTAGAATCTATTATCTATAGTTAAACTATCAGAAGTACGTGACTGTGAATGATAGGAGTAACACTAGAATAGGCAGTAGCTACCTTGACCGGATTCGTTATTGACTAGACTAGATTGAGTAATAATATCATACAGACTTTGACCGGAATGTATGTGTAGGTTATTAAGCTGTGATAGGACCTTAACCTACGTGAACCTTATATCATGTATCTTTAGTAACCAATGATAAGCATATGTTCATAAGGATAAGTCTGAGCTGATATCATCTCATAAATTGTTAAGCAACTTAGTAGTAGTGCGCTAGTGTAGTCAACCGTGTTTGTTTTCCGTTTTCTTTTCTTTACTTGCTAATACTTACAAACCCCAGTTTTAGATTGTAGCTCGAAAGGCGACTTCTCACCGTTCCCTGTGGATTCGACCCCAGCTTACCAATACTATACTAGTAGGAGAGCCGGGATAAATTTGCAGCACTCAACGACGTGCTCGTCAGCTCAGCTTAGACTTCTCACTATGAACTTCTATGTTTATCACAGGTTTTTCTAAAGATTTATGACAGATTGTTCACGTAAGCTAAGGTCCGGTAAAGGCTTAATAACTTACACATATATTCCGGTAAAGGTCAATATGATATTACTACCCAATCTAGTCTAATTAATCACGAATCCGGTAAAGGTAGTGATTAACTATTCTAGTGCTACTCCTATCATTCACTGTAACGTACCTCTGATAGTTTAACGATAGATAATAGAGTCTATAATTAGGTATGCGGGTAAAGGCTTCGCCTAATTATCTAAACTAGTTATCATGCAAGTATGCTCGGAGTAATAATACTAAACAGGTCAAACATTAAGAACAAAATCTCAAAACATATGATTCATAGATAAAAGTCTAAACTGAATTCAACAAGTTAGCTAGACATGCTGAACATATTCATCTCAATATCTATATGCAAACAACAAGTAAAAACACTATAGCCTGGTGCGCGCATCATCAGTGCGCGTAACAGTCTGGCGCCGGCAGAATCCCGGTCCTTCTTCTATCTGTGCTTCTCTATCTATATAATCGCCCTCCTCTATGATTTCCATGAAGCTTTGTATTTATAGTCTTGCCTCCTAGGGTTTCCACGAATATTTAGGCAAGGATATCTGTAGGAAATCATCTGCATCTCTAAAAATCAGCTTAGGAAATACTTGATCTCCAAAGACCGAACTTAGAAATAGTCTTTGCGCGTGATGACGTCATCGTTCCGAATATCTCACTATCTGCTGACGTCATCGCTTTGCTTTTGATCTGTGCGACTAAGATTGGCGCGCCACATTGCTCGCGCGCTCGTTGTCCTTTGGCTCTTGTCAACTTGTTGTCTTTTGCTCCGAAATTCAGCCTTCTTGTTGCACTTTTATTCTAACTCTTCTTTTCAACCTGAAATACAAAACTACACCAAAAAGCGTAATCTTATACTTAAATATGTTAGAATATAAGCAGTGTAAAGAACTTAAAGTAGCATACATAAGTGCTCTATCAGCAAGATCCAAAAAATTTCACATAACATCACATATCAAAGGGTATCAACCTCAAATACTAATTTCATTATCTCTCAAGTGGATATCTACATACTAATTTAACTCCTCCCTATCACTCTCGTTCCAGTTTTCAAAGTGTGAACTTGGTGGTTTTCAATTCAAGTGCAGGTACTCTTCTTTATGCTTCTTTTTATCAAAACTAATTGGTAGACCTTTGATTGCATTTTATTAACATGATAAGGTATTTTTTCCAAGCTCACATATTCTTATGAGGTTACTCGAAACACTGCCATCCTTCCAAGCTCACATAGTCGAGTTTCACATAAACGAAGGAGAGTCTTATGAACTACATGTTGTTTCTTAAAGTTACTCAAACGCTGCCATCCTTCCACTTTTGTGGTGATAAAGGCTGCCATCCTTCCTCTTTCGAGGTGATAAATGGTTGAATTGCTTTTGAGGATCTTCATTCAGTGGATGACCTTTATGACTTTCAAACATCACCATGTTCGCTGGGATTCGTTCTAGTGGAGGTTCAAGAGCTAGAAGTAATACTTTGGATAGGGCAAGCCTCACTTGAGATTTCTTCAATTATTTTTATGGATCTTTTGATTGGTGCAATATTTCAAGGCTTTGAAATTTGATATGTATTTATTGTATTTGGCTTGATGCTTTGTATTTGCAACTTGAAAATGAAATATGTTTATGTTGTTCAATTTGGTTTGTAAGATTTCATAATGTTAAACGATCCCGGATACTAACATATTTGAAGTCACATAATCCATCTTATGCGACAAATCTTACGTGTGTTGCTAAAAGTTAAGCGTAATCTGACAAGAACCTTATGTGACAACACTATGTTATGTCGCAAAATGTGTTTACCTTAAGGGACTAACATATTATAAGTTAGTCGCTTAAGTGGCTTACGACACGCCTTATGCGACTTACCTTATGCGACACCAATTGCGTCGCATAAGAATTAATACGACTAACTTAGGGCTTATGCGACAATTTTTTATGTGTCACTTAAGTGTATTTCTGGCGTAGTGAAAGTTCCATAGTGAGTTGTTAATTGTTCAGTGATACTCTTGAAATGTTATGAGTAATATTAAATAATTGAAAGCCAATTTCAGTTTTGAAGCAACTATCACCTCTTAAAATAAGAGATGCAGTTTTGTTGAACTCCAATGAGGTTTTTGATTCGACAATTGACAAGGAAGATAGAAGATTTTAAAGCTAAATTCGATGAAATCAAATCGTAGAAAAAACTGCAGCTTCAAGTTGGATGACAACAGAGTGACATACGCTAATAAAGTTAGCACAGAACGATACACACACAATAAAGATTTAGCAAAATGCCGGAAGCAAATATCAGTCGCCAAGTTGGATGACAACAAGTAAAACACGAGTGTGAAAGATTTAGAACAAGTTTAACATTACCAACCAAATTAGTTTTCAAGTCAAGCCGGATGATAGCAAGACAATAAATTATGTGACCATCTTTATGCAAAGGTTATGGTTTTCAAAGACTTCCATGTCAGTCGCTAAAAGATCAACACCTTTTCACGCTCGCTTACTCAAACAGTGTACACATAACATGATTCTGAGGGGGCAATTTGAAGGCACAAATTTTTTATTAAAGTGCCGAAAATTATATAAAATAGTCATTTTGAATTAATATTCAATTTTACAATTAAAAAGAAAATTGGGCTGACCAAAAAAGCAAGTCCGATCCAAAGCATGAAGCAAGCCCATGACTACAAGCCCACAAACCCAATAAGAGTTTTCACCCTATAAGTAGAACGTTGCTCTCTCATTTATGAAAAAGGAAAAAAATAAGATTTAGAAATCAAGGAGAAGAAGAGAGAAAGAAAAGATGAATGGAAAAGAGAAGGAGAGACGACAACACTCCTTTTCACTGCTCGCTTGACTAACTGTTACTTGAATAAATTCATGTTTACAGTTCTTGACGAGCACGTCATTGAGTGCTGCAAATTTATCCCGGCTCTCCTACTAGTATAGTCTTGGTAAGCTGGGGTCGAATCCATAGGGAACGGTGAGAAGTCGTCTTTTATCTACAACTAAAACTGGGGTTTTGTGAGTGAAAACAATTAAAAGAAAAGAAAACAGTTGCGCAAGTAGAACTAGCGCACAATCAGAAAGCAGTCACGCAAGAAGTTAATAAATATGCAAGAGATGAGCTCGGTTCAGATTCTTCCCTATGAATTTCCATGTTTATCATCGGTCACTAAAGATTCATGATGTGCTGTTCACGTAGGTTAAGGTCCTGTCACAGCTTAATAACCTACACATACATTCCGGTCAAGGTCCGTATGATATTATTACTCAATCTAGTCTAGTCAACCATGAATCCGGTCAAGGTAGCTATCGACTATTCTAGTGTCACTATTATCATTCACAGTCACGTACTTCTGATAGTTTAAAGATAACAGATTCTACAACTAAGTCTGCGGTGCAAGGCTTCGCTTAATTGTCTAACCTAATTATCATGCAATTGAGCTCGGAATAATAATACTAAACTTATCATACAATTAAGAACAAAACCTCAAAACGTGTATTTCATAGATTTGAATCCAAACCGAATTCAGTAAGTTAGCTACTCATACTGAATGTATACATCTCAAGAATAAATATTGAACAACTAAAGTAACAAAGCAAATCTGAGTGACGCGTCGTCTGGCTCGCGTCTGCAGCTTGCGCGCACGGCTAGGTCTAAATTCTGCTCTCAGCCGCTTCTTCCTCTCTACGCAGCATATCTATGAATTCCATGAAGCTTTGTATTTATAGTCTTGCCTCCTAGGGTTTCCACGAATATTTAGGCAATAGAATCTGTAGGAAATCATCTTTATCTCTAAAAATCAGCTTTGGGAATATTTGATCTCCAAAAACCGAACTTAGAAATATTCTTTGCGCGTGATGATGTCATCGCACCGGATATTTCGCTGTTTGCTGACGTCATCGTTTTGCTTTGCTGTGCGCGACCCACACTCGCGCGCCATACTGCTCGCGCGCTAGTTGCTCTTTGGCTCTTTTGTTACTTTGTTGTCTTTTGCTCCGAGATTCAGCCTTCTTGTTGCACTTTTGTTCTAACTCTTCTTTTAAACCTGAGATACTAAACTACACCAAAAGTATAATCTTATACTAAAATATGTTAGAAGCTAAGCAGTGTAAAGGACTTAAAACAGCATACAAAAGTGCCCACACTTACTCTTGTTCGTCCCTGAAGAATCCGGCTTCCTTACCTCTTGTGTATTGTACGCATGGATGTTGGGCTTACTGCACCACATGTCTGCGCCACCTTCACAACCTGCGCAACCGTGACTATACAACACAAAAGTGATTTAAGTTATTAATTCGAATCCTGCGTTACCTCTCTTGTGGAATGCATACCAATTCGGATGATTGGGAGATAGTCCTTTATAAGCATCGGTCACCGAATTCTTCTTGATTTGCAATTGCATGGTTATTCGTATTCGCTTTTTCTGGTACGTGATTGATTCGCGTCTTTAGGGTTTTCAGAGCTTTACGTCTTTGACGCTTCACTTTTTGTTACTCGGACAGTTTGATACACACTGTGTTGCACGATTTTTTCTTTTCATTGTTTCGGTCTTTTGGGCTTTAACTTTGAATTGAATCTTTTCTTGTCCGGATCTTAATTCTTCCCTAGAACGGTTTCCAATCATGGCCTTCGGATAGCAGCTATGGAACCACGCCCCGCTCTCGCTTCGGTCCAGTCGCGCGCAAGTAAGGCCACGTGTTTGCAACCGCGCGCCCTTTCCTGAGCAACTAACTTTAGCAAAGACGGTCTGTTTTCCCGTCTCGTCACGCCATTAGGGTTTCGCCTTCGGCATCTGCGTGACTGAAGCTTGCTCTTTATCCTTTGTCCGCGAAGTACCAACCTCCACGAATACTCATAACCATACAACCGCTCCTCAAGTTTGGTTCGGCTGACTGCTTCTCTAGGACGTTTCTATCAGCTCCACATCCCTCTTTATTTCACTCAAGAGATACACAAAATTCGAAAAAATTAACAAAAAAATCAGAATATGTCATTTATGCACAAATTACCGCAGGTGCGCGAGTAACGCATACAGGTCGCGCACGCCAGTGTTTCTCGTGCACAATTACCTCTTGAGATGTCACATTCAGTTTATCTAAACTAAAAAAAATGAAAAATTTAACCTAAACTACTCCTAAGATAGATGTACTACTACCCCCCCACACTTAAACAAAAACGTGTCCTCACGTTATGCACCAGTAGTAACGAAGGCAGTAGGAATGCATGCATATAAAATTGTCGCACCGAGTATAGCACATGGTCACACGCCGCTCAGAATATAGCCAAACACCGATTAGAATTAAAACACCGTTCAAAATATACTGACGAGTCAAAATACAAATGTTTTAAAACACACAGTTCAAACATCCACCGAAATAGTTCATTACACCGATCACAAAATATTTAAAAAGATGTTGAAAAGGACCGGGAGAGTTCTTCGATCGGATCTTCGCCCTGTAGTGCATACTCCTCCGGGATAGGGTCTCCCACACGCCATCCTCTAATCGGTGTCAAGTCCAGGTTGGCACCTTGTCGCGTCATGTATTCCATCACACGCTGGGTGTTGAACACCCAGCGCTCATCTATCTGAACCTGCGCGCGACTGCCCTGTGCGCTGGATTCTGCTGTCGCGCGTGCAGATGCACGCCTGGTTCTCCTCGGTGCCACTTCCAATGGCGCGACCTCAACTGGCGCAGCTCTGAAGTTCTCCAACCCGCGCCTGTAATTCCCGTACGCAGTTCCCCTTATACAGGCGCATCTTCTGGCGCGTCAGGTACTTTGCTCGTACTAATGTGTGCTCTTCAATCCATGGTTCCATATGCAAACCGCGCAAGAAGTGCGTAATCAAACCTCCGCACAACAATGGTCCTTTCATGCTCACCATTTCCCAATATTTGGTGAGCACGCGCGTATAGCGTACCTTCTTCCCATAGTAGAGACCCTTGAGGATCTCCATGTCCATAAGTCCCGGCCTTTGGGATCCATTGTAGCGGCCCAAGATGGAATGGGAGACGAGCCTTTGAAGATAGAACATCTTTGGGTCCAATAGCACCGTCCCCAAACTCCTTCCTCCTGCGTATGGCTTGCTGCCATCCGTCCAATCGTCCCAAGCTTCTTGGTCCGAGTGCTCATCAACCTCCATGCCCGGCATCCTATCAAACCCCATCACAGCTCCAAACTGTGATGGTCGAGCCTCATAGTACACCCCACGGTGCCTGTATCGGATTCGGTCGCTCAAGCCTTCGTATGAGGCCAAGAACTCTAAGACATCATCTGCGTCGGTGTCACATGATAATTCCATGAACGCAGCCCATCCGGTTGCGGCAAACGCCGCCTGTACCTCCTCATAAAGTCCCATCTCTCGCAGGAAGTCCTCATCCACAAAATCAGTAAGTAACACTTCACACCTACTGTACATCCTATACTTGGTGTCAAAATCTAGCTTCTCGGACTGATCCACACAAATCAACATTGTACGCAGCAAAAACACACCACAAAATCTCAAACTGGCGCGCGTGTCCTGTCACGCGCGAGTACTACGCAGATTTGGATCTAAATCTTCTACTGAACAATTGACACGCCAAAACTCATCCGAATGAACTGAAAATTGAACAGCATATTACCTTCACTGAGATCTACGTGTCGGAAGAAAATTGTCCAATTCTGGATTTTGCAGCGGCGGCGGCGCGGCGGCAGTAGGCGGCGGTCGACGGCGGCGGTGGAGGCTTTAAAGGTTTGTGTGTAGAGACATAAGTTGAAAATTAAATGTAACACAAAATGAACCCCCCACCACATATTTATTGCACAAAAAACCCACATGCATGCATGGTCCAAAACTACATGGGCCCAAAACTAAAACTAAACTAAAACTAAAACTAAAACTAAAACTAAAACTAAAACTAAAACTAAAACTAAAACTAAAACTAAAACTAAAACTAAAACTAAAACTAAAACGAAAACTAAACTAAGTAAAAATTAACACACACAAAAACACGAAAATAAAATCTAAGTTAAGTTTGTCGGGGTACCTCCCGACGAGTGCTTTGTTTAATGTCGTTAGCTCGACGCAAATTGTGCACTTATAGCGCACGGCCCTCCTCCTCCACACTTGAACTTTTGCCTACTTCCGTATCATCCTCTTTTCTGCAAGGCAAAAATTCAAGCGAGTTAGTATCTGATAAACAAACATAATTAATATGATCGGAGGGTAAAGAAATAGAAAATGCAAAGTCTCGCGTATTGGGCCCCTCAAATGCGCCAGACAGTGCGCAGGTTAGCTCTCGCACGTCCTTGAGTCGCGTAGCCCTGTTCTGCAGTACCATTCTGCGCACCTTCTCCGCATTCCGATGCTGGTCCCACGTATCGTATTGTTCTTGACCACGCTCTTTGTTCCTTTTATCAGGTGGCTTCATCTTTGTGTTGTTCTGGCGCGCCATTGGTATTTTCTTCTGGTTGGCGCGCATGGTCTCAGAGTGCGTTGGTCTAGATGTAGCAGTTTTGTCTCTGAACTTGACTTGGTTTTCCAGCACTGGGTCTTCCGATAATCTGATTCGGTTTATGATATCTAATCTGATTCTGCGTTTCTTGTCTTGTAGTGTCACAATACCATTACCGACGTCAATGCAAGCCTTGGCGGTTCTCATAATGGTCGGCCGAGCAACACATTTTCTCTTGCTTCAGTATTCGGCTTGTTCATGTCGACTACATAGAAATCTGCTAGAAACTTTAGTCCACCAACATGAGTCAAGACATCTTTTATCTTTTCCTTCGCTTCGGTCCGTGAGTTGTCCGCTAATAAAAGACCGATCTCAGAAGGCTCTAGAGGTCTCATAGATGACGCAGAATATAGCGAGTAGGGTAGCAAGTTCACCGAAGCCCCTAAATCTAGCATGCACTCGCTAGCAAACATGTCTCCAATGGTGCATGGAATTGTGAAGGTTTCGGGATCGGCGAGCTTTTCAGGTAAGTCAGGAGCCAAACATAACTTCAAACTGGCCTAGAAATCATTCAGCATTATTTCCTCATTCTGCTCTGATACGTCACGAATTACTTGCGTGAAGACTGGTGCGACAACTGAATCTGTACTCAGCTCTGCTGCGCCATCAGTAGTGCGCGTATCAACTGGTGCGCTAGTATTGTCTGGTTGTGGCGCGTCTACATGGACCATGTTGATACTTTCCTTCGGGTTCTGAATGACCTGAGAGGGTAGATTGCCATCACTAGCCTTCAACTCGTTTACAGCAGTGGTAATCTGGGTGAGTTGATTCTCTATCAGTTTGAACCTCTTGTCGTTCCGTTCTTCATTCTTCCGTACCGTCTCAGCCAACTAACCCACAATATCCTCTAAATATTTCTTCGGTTGCTGGTTGTACTGTGCTGGCCGTTCAGCGCGTCTGTGCGGCGGGTTATAAGAAGCAGCTGGCGCGTAAGGTCGCGCGTCAGTGGGTGCATTAGGTTGCGCACGCCAGTCAGCGCGCGGTCTCTGGAAATTCTGCTCGTTCTTCCAACTAAACCCGTTTTCAGCTAAACCGAATCTAGGCTGTCCTTGCCTTGCTTGTCCATTATTCCATCCACCTATAGCATTGACACATGCGTGTTCTTCAAACAGGGTGGGGCATGCGTCAGTCATATGGTCTGTGGCGTGTCAGAACTCACATGATCTAATATTGGCGCTCTGCTTCATCATTAGTTTCTGCATCATATCCTTCAGCTCTTTGATCTCTCCAGTGACGTCCACTTGATGCAGTGATCTGGCGCGATTGTTTTCTAAAGACACTTGATATCTGACTTGGTCTGCTGTGTCTTCTATCAGCTTCCAAACATCCTCTGGATACATATTCCTCACATTGCCTCCTACGCAAGCATTAAACAATCTGAGTTCCATCTCAGTAAGTCCGTTGTGGAAGTTTTCTATCAGTACGTGCTGGGGAAGTCCGTGGTTGTAGTAGTTCGCTTCTAGTTCCCTGAACCGCTCATAATATTCAGATAAGGACTCTCCATGCAACTGCTTCAGCGCGGCTAGCTCTCTTCTGAGTAGTGACACCTTAGTCGCAGGGTAGAACTTGTCCAAGAACCGTTCCTGCAAGTCGGGCCACGTCCTTATCGAACCAGGTGCTAGCCCCATCAACCATTGCCGAGCTGAATCACATAATGAGAATGGGAAGGCTCTTAGTTTCAGCAACTCTGGGTCCTCGTTCCCATTCCTCATATTCTCACAGATGGCTGCGAACTCTCTAACGTGTTTAATTGGATTCTCACTAGCCATACCCTGGAACTTTGGTATGTAGTGAACATGCTAAGTCCGCAGCTCGAAGTGACCATCCAGAGGCAGCACGATGCACCAGGGTTGATTAACGGCTTGAGGAGCCGACATCTCTTTGATGGTGCGTCGTGCCACTGGTTGCACAGGTACGCGCGCGACAGGTTGTGGCGCACGTACATCCATTTTGTTCGGGGGCAGGTTGTCATTCCTCTGTATTTCAGCGTCCATTCTGAACTCTAAATCTCTGCGTACACCTCTTCTGATTGCTTCGAGTTCAGCTGGGTGCAGGCGAGCAAAGATGTTCTCAGCGTTGCGCACTGGCGCGTCTGGAGTCTCTAGTCTTCTGCCGATTACACTATTCTCACCCACTAGCTTCCATACAAAACAAAAACAACAGCTAAATTAAACGTAACTAATTTTTTTGGATTTTTATATAAGAAAAACAAAAAGTAAATAACAAAAAGAAAAATAAAAGAAAACTTCTCTAGCCGTTCCCCGGCAACGGCGCCAAAATTTGACGAGCACGTTGAGTGCAGCAAATTTATCCCGGCTATCCTACTAGTATAGTCTTGGTAAGCTGGGGTCGAATCCACAGGGAACGGTGAGAAGTCGTCTTTTATCTACAACTAAAACTGGGGTTTGTGAGTGAAAACAATTAAAAGAAAAGAAAACAGTTGCGCAAGTAGAACTGGCGCACAATCAGAAAGCAGTCACGCAAGAAGTTAATAAATATGCAAGAGATGAGCTCGGTTCAGATTCTTCCCTATGAATTTCCATGTTTATCATCGGTCACTAAAGATTCATGATATGCTGTACACGTAGGTTAAGGTCCTGTCACAGCTTAATAACCTACACATACATTCCGGTCAAGGTCCGTATGATATTATTACTCAATCTAGTCTAGTCAACCATGAATCCGGTCAAGGTAGCTATCGACTATTCTAGTGTCACTATTATCATTCACAGTCACGTACTTCTGATAGTTTAAAGATAACAGATTCTACAACTAAGTCTGCGGTGCAAGGCTTCGCTTAATTGTCTAACCTAATTATCATGCAATTGAGTTCGGAATAATAATACTAAACTTTATCATGCAAATTAAGAACAAGACCTCGAAACATATCATTCATAGATTCAAATCCAAACCGAGTTCAGTGAGTTTAGCTACTCATACTGAATGTATACATCTCAAGAATAAATAATGAACAACTAAAGTAACAAAGCAAATCTGAGTGACGCGTCGTCTGGCTCGCGTCTGCAGCTTGCGCGCACGGCTAGGTCTGAATTCTGCTCTCAGCCGCTTCTTCCTCTCTGCGCAGCATATCTATGATTTCCATGAAGCTTTGTATTTATAGTCTTGCCTCCTAGGGTTTCCACGAATATTTAGGCAAGAGAATCTGTAGGAAATCATCTTTATCTCTAAAAATCAGCTTTGGGAATATTTGATCTCCAAAAACCGAACTTAGAAATATTCTTTGCGCGTGATGACGTCATCGCACTGGATATTTCGCTGTTTGCTGACGTCATCATTTTGATTGCTGTGCGCGACCCACACTCGCGCGCCATACTGCTCACGCGCTAGTTGCTCTTTGGCTCTTTTGTTACTTTGTTGTCTTTTGCTCCGAGATTCAGCCTTCTTGTTGCACTTTTGTTCTAACTCTTCTTTTAAACCTGAGATACAAAACTACACCAAAAGCGTAATCTTATACTAAAATATGTTAGAAGCTAAGCAGTGTAAAGGACTTAAAACAGCATACAAAAGTGCTCTATCAGTTCTCTATGAATTTGGCCCCTACTTACAGCTCTACTGAATCAAAAGAGAATTAATAAAATTTGGCGCTTACAACGACATGCGTTCATGAGACACATGATCAAGGTCAACAAATATGTCAAAGGACCATTCAACTATATTTAGCGTGGAAAATATGTGTACATTTCTTTCACAAACAGCATGATCACTATGAACCTGGTCGCTGCCCGTGATCAAGTGCAAAGGGGGTTTGAGGAGGGTGAGATATGACAACAACAAGATGGTGAGGGCAACAAGAGTGATGAGAATGGGATGCCTAAGAAGAGGGCTCTGCAAGCTAACCATGGGGATAGAGTTCGGGTTTTCTGGCAACAAGAGTGATGAGGATGGGATGCCTAGGAGTGCACCTTAGATGGATCGATGCTTTAAGTTTGATAGCAAGTGTTGTGAGCAAGCCTGTGAGAACGGATGGTTTAACCAATGGTAACACGAAGATGATATAAGTGAGGGTCCGTGTTGAGGTGTTTGCGGATAAAGAATTGAAATAGTTTATAACAATAAAAGGTCCTCGAGGAGTTAGCTTTATGCAGAAAGTAGAGTACGATTGGCTCCTGCCAAGATGCCCTAACTGCCAATCCTTTGATCACTCGAAAAAGAGTTGCAAGTGGCCGAGACTAGTAATTGAGGAAGACAAAGATGAGGATGATCGAATCCTAGTGGAACCACTGAGAAAGGCTATTTGGGGTAAGGAATGAATTAATGGGATTGAGAGGGTCAATGCATTGGAAAATATATTATTGAAAATTCGCTTGAATTAGTGGTGCCAAAGAATCAAAATTTAGAAGACAAATTAAGAGGGGGATCAAGTTGAACCTATAAAGAACAAGAAAAGAGAAATGGTAAAGTGAAATTGGGGTATGAGGTTCCAGGTATAGAGGAACCATTTATAGAGGTTAAGAGGAAGGGAAAGAGTAAATGAAAAAATACTAAGAAAAATGTCTAATATCCATCCCAAGACTCGGATTTGAATTTGAAGTTAAAGAATATTCCCTGCTGCTCTAAGGGAATGGGAATTGGAGTAAACTCCCATTGAGGTCATGGTGAACATCGCTAGCTAGAATTGTGTGGGATTAATAGCCCAACAAAATAGAGCAAAGTTAGTAATGTTATTAAAAAGTTTAATATTGCTTTTTTGGGGGTTCTTGAAGCAAACGTTAAGGAGTGTAGAACGAAGAATATTGTCAAAGCTTGTGTCCCTAATGGGTCATGGAAGTCATTTTGTTTCACTGGAGATAATGTAGAGAAATGTAGAATTTTAGTGCTTTGGGACTCTAGCGTGTTTAAGGTTGAGATTTTATATGCTGATGAGCAGCTGGTTATTTGTGAGTCTTTTTGGAATAGGACTAAAATAACAATGGCGTTTAACAGAAGTTACGAGAGGGTTAGCCTTTGCAAACGATTATTTTGTTTATTAAGGGGGAAGAAACACCGTAGGTTAGTTGTGGTCATTTCAACTGTGGTTTGAACGACACTGAAAAGATGAATGGTAGTCGTGTTACTGATGCTTGCACAAGGGAGCTGAGGTATTTTGTGGAAAAGCGGAAATTTTTGACATATTCGCCTCTGGAAAATTTGTTCACGGGGTTTGATAGACAAGTTAGATAGGATCATTATATATAGTCAGTTTTCTCAGCTTGTTTCGAATGCAATGGGTCACTTTGCGAACTCTGCAACTTCTTATCACTGTCCTGTTATAGTTAGATTGCTGCCTGAAAACACAAGAAAGAGATGGTTTAGATTCCAAAGGTTTTGGGCTTTAACTAAAGAGTTCGACGCGTGCCTTAGAAGATGTTGGAGACTGGTATGTAAAAATCTGTTTCATATCCAAAGAAATTTGAAGAACCTAAAATTGGGTCTTAAAGAAGATAGGAAAGAATATAGGGGGACATAAATAAGAGAGTCAATGATGCACGTGACAAATTATTCAATTTTCAGGAGAGGCTGTGTAACTTCCCGAATGACAATGCACTGATCGAGTTGGAAGCTAGCAAGGTGTTGGATTTTAAAAAGCGGCTCAAATATCAACATTAGTACAACTGCAAGAAAGCTCAAATCAAATGGGCTAAGCAAGCAACATTTGTACACTGCAATAGTAACAAAATTGTCTCAGTTAAAGGGGAGGATCAGAGAGTTTATTTTGAGGAGGATGGGATAAAATTTGAGTTCACTCAGTATTTCAAGAAGCTTTTTACAGACCCGGATCCTAGCTTATGTGAGGTTGATGAATCTCTTTTTCTGGATAATAGGAGACTGCAAGAGGAGGATTGTATCAATCTTGCGAGGGATGTCACCTTCAATGAGGTGTGCCAGGTTATCAAAGATTTTCCAAACAACAAGGTTGCTGGTCTGGATGGCTTTAATGCTGAGTTTTTTAAAAGGTCTTTGAAGCATTGTGGGTTGGACATTTTAAAGTTGTGTCTCAATTTTTCGCGATGGGAAGATGCCTTATGGGGTGAACCTAGCATTAATCCCAAAGAGTAAGCAGGCCAATAAACCAAGGGCTACAGGTCGATTAACTGTTGTAGTGTGTTGTACAAAATCATCTCGAGTATTACTGCAAATCATCTGAAGCTTTGCTTGCCTAAACTGGTGGGAGAATCGCAATCTGCATTTTATATCGGAGAAATATTGCACATAATATTTGTACAGACCTAGGATTTAGTTTCAGGATATGGTAAGAGAAATTTCAGTAAAAGGAGTATGTTGAAAGTTGACACTTGTAAAGCGTATGATATGGTGAACTAGGTGTTTTTGGGAAAATATTTGCGTCTTTTTGGGTTTCTTGGGATTTTTGTGAATTGGGTAATGAGCTGCCTAAAATCAGCTAGATTCTCTATTCTGCTAAATGGGGAGTTGATTGATTTTTTGCGAGCGACAAGGGGTTGAGGCAAGGGGATTCGTTGTCCCCCGTTCTATTCACCCTGGTGATGAAGGTCCTGTCGAGAAAGCTGAACAAGCTTCCTTAGGATAATCTTTCAAATTTCACCCAAGGTGTAAGAAGGTAAAAATTACCCATCTCATGTTTCCTGATGATTTATTAATCTTCTCCAAAGCGATTGCAGGGGCTATTCAGTGTGTGAATAGTGGGTTGGAGGTCTTTGCTTCATGGTTTGGGCGCAGCACGAACTAGCAAAGTCTCTTGTATATTCATCGGCAGAGTTAGGGAGGAAACACAACGCATCATTGTTGAGTTAGCTGTTCTCGGGATTGGTAAGTTGCCATTCCTTTATTTGGGAGTGCCCCTTGATTCAAAAAGTGTTAGCACATCTGGGTTTAGGCCAATAATTGATAAAATGGTTGCAAAGTTTTATCTTGGTCTGCGAGATGTCTCTCGTATGCTGGTAGGCTCGTTTTGGTCAAACATGTTTTGTCTACTACCTGTTCATATTGGATGCACACCCAAAAGGAGTTACTAAACTCATCTTCAGCATCTGCCGAAGCTTTTTGTGGTCTGGATTGAGTATGAGTGAGAGAGCTTTGGTGAGATGGAAGGAGGTTTGCATGAGTAAAAAGAAGGGTTAATTCCAGAAAACCACCCCTATAATATGTATTACAGAAAACCACCTCTATAAAGTGTGCCGTTAGCAATTCGTCACCTCGTTACTGTTCCGTTACAGGAACCTTTAAGTGCGTGATTATACACACATGCTAAATATCATAAAACCACCAATAAAATATTCACATTTACAGAAAATCACCTATATAATACTCATATTTATAGAAAGCCATTTATAAAAAAAAATATAATAAACTTATTAAATTTGATTTTAATTTGGTTGGGACAAGGTTCTAGGAGGACAATCAATTTTTTGTGAGACGAAACATCATCTCGTCCGTTTATTTCAATTAATCTAACGGTTGATATTAATAATCGTCACTCTCAACCACCCCTGTATTTTGCAAATCCAACCGCCGAATTTAATTAAAAACCAACTTTAATCTCAACCGCTAAATCAATCAAATCAACGGTTGAGATGATGTCTCTCCATCTTACAAAAATTATATGTCTCTCTAGAACTTAACCCATTTGGTTGCATTTATATTTTAATTCAGCAAAGTTTCATGAATCACTTGATGAAATCATATAATATAATAGAATTCACGAAATAATAAATTATGGTTCATGAAACCATACGATATGAGTATTTTTTATTTATTAAATAAAATATTAAGTTTCATGAAATATAGTACACCATTTTACGAACTAAGAATTCATGAAACAGTACGATATGAATATTTTTCATCATTTAATCTTAAATTTGTAAATCATTATTTCAAAAATTAAATATATTTATAAAAATTAAGGGACGATTAAAAATTATTGTCAAATTAATATTCCTGTTGATTCAAATATTTTCTTTAATAAAATAATTTTTTTCATGAACCACAATATATTGTTACTTTGAAACATACAATACGAATATTTTTTCATGAAATAATACATCATGTTTCATGAAACATAACATTTATGAAATAAAAATGAGGTTCAATGAAACATAGTACACCATTTGATGCAACAATAGGATATTTATATGTTTTCATCATTTAGTCTAAAATATATTTATCATTATTCAAAAATTATGTATATTTTAGAAAATTAAGGATAAAAATTAGTAAATTTTTATTATTTTAATTAGCATTAAATATTTTATTATATTGTACCTAAAACATTTATCTGATGCATTTTATTCAATATGTACAAAAAATTATTAACTAGTCTTGTTGAATATTAAAATCACTAATTAATATAATTAGGTTTGATAATAAAATCAAAGATATGTACATTTAAAATAACTTTATCATTGATATAAAATATTTTATTTTTTATTTTATTTTTTATTTTATTTTTATGTAAATAATTAGAGATGTGGTATTTTGTAATTTTGAGCGTTATATAGGTGGTTTTCTGAAAAACATCCTAAGTAACGCGCTTTATTCGCAAGTGTACACCAACATTTGACGGTAACGGCACGAGGTGGGGAATTTCTAACGGAGCTTTTTATAGAGGTGGTTTTCTGCAAATACGTATAATAAGGGTGATTTTCTATAATTATGCCTATTATACGGGTGGTTTTCTAGAATTAGCCCTAAATAGAAGGGGCTGGGAATTAAGGATTTATTCTTATTTAACATAGCTATGTTTCTATCTCATATTTGGGACACCATTTGGTTAAAATGGTTGGAGAATTATCATGGTCGCAGAAGGTTTTGAGATATTGAGGTGAAGAATAATATGTTGTAGCCCTTGAAGTGCTTACTAAAAATGCGATCTTCGGCGCTTAAGTGCATTGAGATGGATAGCGAAGGAGGATCATATGGAAAGTCCCAGGCAACCCGTTTTCAACAAAAGCATCCTATTAAGCATTGTTCGATGATAGTCATGTGAAGTAGTGGACTAAAACTGTTTGGAATGGCTCTCTCACCCAAAAACACAGCTTCTGTATTTGGCTGGCTTTTATGGGTATGCTTCCCTTTAAGCATTGGGTTGGAGGCGGGCTGTGAATATAGTGTGCTGCTGGTGTGGTGCGGGTGGCGGGTACAAAAATGCGGATCATGTGTCCTTTCAATGCCGGCAGATGCGATTGGTTAGACAAACTTGGAGTTCAGTCGAATTTTCGTAAGTGGAGTGATGTTGAGATGTGGCTTCTGAGGCATAAGTGGAGAAGCAAAACTGAGAAACTCGCGACCTTTTTTGTGATAAATGTGATAACTTATGAAATATGGAAGAGCAGAAATAACTTCATTCTTAATAGAGGTTCTCAGAATGAAAACGAGATAGTAGCAATAGTGGAAAAGATGTTGTCCCTCAAATTGGAGTCGCTTCATGAAGATAAGCAAGGTTGATATTCACATTCGTCAAATTCCACACAACTTTTTTGTGTTGCGGATTCTTACAGGTTTTGATGTTTTTTGTCTTGTGATTGTTTCTGTGAAGTCTATGTTGTTTGTGCTTCTGATTATGCTAGTTTGTTTGTGGTACTGGCGTTCATCTATTTGTCTTCCATTGTATTGTGTCCGAATTTTAATCTGTGTAACACTTTATCTTTTTTGAATGAATTCACCTTTTCATAAAAAAACATGATCACTCCTTTATGACTACTACTTTGGTTACTAGATTTATGGGGATGCCCCAACCCATTTGTGATTTGTTTTCCCTTGCTTATCGCTCTGCGTCTGAGTTCTGTAATTGTTTAATCTGATTTGTGTGGATTGAGTAAGCTTCATTTGAGACCTCTCTTATTTTAAGATGTAGGACCTCATATCACTCTCCATTAAATTCAACCAACTCTCCATCAAGTGGCACGTCTCTCACTCACTATTCTAATAAAGGGGAAGATTTTTTTTGATAAATGGCAGTAGAATGTCGGAATATTGATACATGCAAAAAAAATAAAGGTGGGAATAAATTAAACCATTTCGGAACAAAGTAGTTCAGTTGACCTTCGCTAAATCAACACCAAACACCCTCACTACGCCATTTTGAACACTACGCAACATAGAGACTTTGATGTTGCATAAGATATATGTTGCATTAGATACTTGCAACATTTAAGTGAATGTTGCGTAAGATAACACGTTCCCTTAGATAGTTTGTGGAACATAAAGTAACGCAACATATAGTTATATGTTGCGGGATTCAAAATGCTTATACTACTGCAACATACATATAAGCAACATCACAAGGTATGTTGCATAACACATAAAATCCAAAACTTGTTGACTTTTCCACGTTCATGTAAACAAAACGTACAAGGTTTTATGATGGTTGGTGGGAAGCAATTTTTTTTCGTTCGGTTACGCAACATACATATGCTATGTATGTTGCAAAAGCGAGAATACATAAATTGCTCAAATCAATATGAGCAACCAGAAGCACAGAAACGCAGAAACACAGAAACTTCGAATCTCCAGCGGCTCTCCTTCTTCAACTCATCAAGCTTGAAGATTTTAAAGCTTAATTTACTCTTGTAATGTCATAGGAATTGCATATGGGATATGGTGTGACCGATCTACACTTCCCACATTGAAAATTTTGAATTTCTAGGAGGTAATCCGTTTTGTATGAAATTTCCACGTTTGATTTGGGTTGTTTTGTGTTAAGATTTGTTTGAGTTTGAAGATGCAATTATTTTTATTTTTGATTTGGGTTGTTTTGTGTTAAGATTTGTTTGAGTTTGAAGATGCAATTATTTTTATTTTTTGTAGGAATCAAAGAATAATCAAGTCATGGATAGGTTTTGGATGAATTTGTTGAGAGTGGATCGATGGTATTTTGATGGGATTGAAGGTTTCATACAATTTGCAAGAGATAATTGTACTACACAATTACATCCTTGTCCATGTAGGCTTTGTAAGTGCAGCGGAGAGTGGATTGATTTGAGTGAAATGCGGCGACATTTGGTTCAATACGGGATGATGCAAAGTTATACAGTTTGGACATTGCATGGTGAGGAAGCTGAACCATCAGAATTGAGGTATGAATCCAATGACATGCAAGTTGTTGGTGGAGATAATTATTCAACTATAGAGTTATTGAATGATGTGTTTCTCTACGTGATGTTTCCACAAATGATGTGGAAGATACTTTTGATCATGTTGAGAATAAGGTTGCTTATGAGAAGTATTGTAGTCTTTTAGAGGAAGCTCAAAGGCCAATTTTTTTGGGAAGTGATAAAACAGTGTTGAAGTGTATTTTGGAGGGACTACAAGTGAAAGTAGAAAGTCGTTGGTCGGATAAGAGCTTTGATAAACATTTGGATATTTGTAGAAGATTGTTGCCTGAAGACAACAACTACCCGAGATCCTATCGAGATGTTAAGAAAGTTTTAAAGAAGCTAGGATTGGGTTACGATATATATCATGCATGTGAAAATGGGTGTGTATTGTACTACAAAGATTATGAGCATTTTGATAGTTGTCCTATTTGTGAGGAGCCACGTTATGCTTATGAAAATGGTGGAAGAAGAGTTCCAAAAAAAATTGTCCGATACTTTCCTATTACCCCAAGGCTCAAACGTCTTTATACATCTCCACACGTGGCAAAGGAAATGCGTTGGCATGGAGAACGTCGAATTGGTGATGGTGAGGGTGATTTTAGACATCCAGCAGATGGAGATGCATGGAATCACTTTAATATGCAATTTCCAGAATTTGCAAATGAAATTCAGAAATGTGCGTCTCGGATTAGCGACTGATGGGTTCAATCCTTTGGAATAAATTCCACGTCTCACAGCACTTGGCCTATTGTGGTTATGCCTTATAATTTGCCACCGTCGATGTGTATGCAAAAAGAATTTAACATACTAGCAATGTTAATTTCGGGTCCTAAATCCCCTGGAAAGTGTTTGAACGTGTTCATGAGACCTTTGATTGATGAATTGCAGTTACTATGGAGTAGCGGGGTATCTACATATGATCGTTATTCGGGTACTTGTTTTAATATGAGAGCTGCAGTATTGTGGACTATTAGTGACTTTCCGGGTCTTGGAATGTTAGGAGGTGTTCAAATAAAAGGATATAAAGCTTGTCCCATTTGTTTAGACGGAATTGATGCTGTTCATTTAGATAGAAGAATGTCATACCAAGGACACCGTCGATGGTTACCACTTAACCATGAATGGAGGACTGCAACAAGTAAGTTTGGAGGTAAAGTTGAGTTAAGGGATAAACCTCCTTCTATTTCTAGTATTGGCATTTTTGATATCATTCAGAGTCACATGCGAGACTTTCCTGTACTTAGCTTACATTCAAAATTTAAAGGGAAGGGAAACTCCGAGAAACTTTGTTGGACACATGAGACTATATTTTATGAGTTGCCTTATTGGAAATATTTGAAACAACCTTACTCGCTTGATGTGATGCACATTGAGAAGAATGTCTTCGATTGTGTAGTGGGGGCGATTCTTGGATTTGAAGGTAAACGACATTTATGGGATATTCCATCCGGGAGACCATATTACACTGTTACTCCAGAAAACAAGACCAAAATTATACAGATGATGAAAGATGTTGAGTATCCATCATACTATGCTGAGAGTTTAAGAAGTAAGATCAATCTTCAAGAGAAGAAATTTGTTGGGTTGAAAACACATGATTGTCATGTTATGTTCCAACGATTAATTCCTGTCTTCATCCGATCATATCTTCCTACCTATGTGGTGAATCCGGTGATTTGCTTAAGTAGATGGTTTCAAAGACTTTGTTGTCGAGAGTTGACAAAGAGTGATGTAATTCAGATGGAGTCTGATATAGTGTTGATATTATGTCATTTTGAGCGGATCTTTCCTCCTGCATTTTTCACCATCATGGTACATCTGATGATTCATCTCCCACATCAAGTTCTGCTTAAAGGACCTGTTCATTATTCTTGGATGTATCCGATTGAGAGGTATATATATTTAATCATTACATTTATTAATTATTTTAATGTGTTTCATATTTTAATCTAATGCTTTTACGTGTTATTTTTTAATAGGCAACTGGGTGAGTACAAAAAATATGTAAGAAACACACGATTTCCAGAAGGATGTATTGCTGAGCAATATATAACGCAAGAGTGTGTTACTTATGTTAAAATGTACATGGAAAATAATACCTCCGAAGAATCGAATATGGAAAGAAGTTGCATCAATGTATCGGGGTATATTCCTAGTAGGAAGCTCAGTAAAAGTAATCTTCGATCCGCTCATTGGTGTGTTATAGAGAATTGTAATGAAGCAAAGTATTATGTGGATCATCATAAGAGAGAATTTGAAGAGCAATATCCATACTTTGGAGACAACGCTCGAATCAAACATTTTAGTCCGTATTTGAAACATTGGGTATGTATTCTAACCTTAATTTCATTGGGTTTTCATACACATATATAAGTGAATATGAATATTAATAATGCTAATTATTTTATAGATGACACTACTTCGAGGATCCGATGGTTTTAACGAGTATCTCTACTCTTTATCATGTGAACCTCAAGCGCATAACTTCTATTCACAATGTGAGGTGAACGGCGTAAAATTTGTGATATGGGAGCGAGATTCTAGATCCGGAACAACTCAAAACAGTGGTGTTTTGGTTGAAACTGATGATGAAAAATATTATGGTCTGCTTGAAGATGTTATCGAGTTACTTAACCCACAAGGTGTGACCGTTGTTGTCTTCAAATGTCGATGGTTTAATGAAAATAGAGGAGACATTAGAAGGGATAATGGAATTGAATCATTGGATACGTCACAAACGTATTATGAGGACACACCATATTGTTTGGCATCCGTCGCTAGACAAGTGTTCTACATCGATGATCCAAAATTGGGTGATAATTGGAAGGTAATCAACGTTGTGGCTCAAAGAGGAACATACAACGCTAATTCATTAGAGCTTGGAGTCAATGATTCATTAAGCATTGTAAATGCTTATCAAGAGGACACTTCAAATAACATTACAAATGTTACCCTATGCACTCTTGAGGTTGATTTGGGATCTTTACCAAGAGCACCACCGGATTTATATAATTCTATTAATATTAATGAATCCGAAGAGGAATTTGAAGATGATGTAGAAAGTAGGAATGAAGATATAAACATTGTTTATGAAGATGATGATGATATAGTTTGATGCACTTGATGAAGAGGTATGATGCTTTATATTTATTACAAGTGAAAGTTCAAGATTATATTTATGGAAAACTAATGTGTACATATTTTAATGCATGTTAATGTGTTTAAAATGTGTACATGTTTAAAGTTTATGCTTTAAATTGTGTTTTGATAAGTGTTTTATCTAAATGTAGTGGTTCTAGGGTGTTTTGATACGTATTAATATTGATGCATGTTAGGGGTTCATTTAGTTTTCTCAAAGTTTTGCATAAGGTTTTGAAGTTTGAGGGTTTGGGGGTTTGGGTGGGTAGATGTTAAGGGTTTAGGGGTTATGCATTGTTAGGGTTCAGGGTTATAAATTCGAAGGGTTGACATCAATATATGGGGTAATCAAGGGTTGAGATTGTAATCCTTGCGAATATGTATTGACCAATACCCATTAGCCACGTCATTCCCCTTACACCTACTCTCAGCGGAAACCCTAACCAAACTAACATTGTTTCCATCTCTCATCTCCAGATTTGCCGCTGAGACGAAATCGGCGCCTGAACGCGAAACTATGCCACCCCGCAAGAATCCGACCGCCAAGCCACAAGCGACCGCGAAGGCAAAGCAACCGACCGGCAAGCAACCGACGGCCAAGCAACCGATGGCCAAGCAACGGGATCTGATGGACATCCTCAGGGAGGAGTCTGCGAGAAAGCTCTCACTGCAGACTCAGCCACTAGTGAAGCAACGGAAATCAAGTAGAATCAGGCTCCGGACTCTGCGACCAAATACTCCGGACGACCCTGTTGTAATTACCGATTCAGCTGAGCAGGGTCTTCCCCATCCCTCGCCTGAACGAAGTCTTTCACCAGAACGAAGTTCCTCAGCTGAACCAAGTTCCTCGCCAGAACCAAGTACTACCTCACCAGAGCCATGTCCCTCACCACAGCAACTGCTATCCCCAGAAAGAAGTCCCTCCCGTGAACATCGTAGTCCCACACCTGACCAACGTCGGAGTTCCACCCCTCAACAAATTCCCATAGGTACTTTACTGTTATTATTATTGTTATATTATTTTCATCTTATGTACATTTTTTGAGCAACATTTGGTGATTTTATATTGTTTGTTGCAGATGATACAATCATTGGTGAGGCCCTCTGGGAGGATGCACCAAATCCTCTACTGCCGCAGTTCAAGTCAAAGAAGGTCAGAACATTTGTTGGGAAGCAGCCAGTGAGGAACCGGAAGAAAGCTCGGACAACAGCCCCGGCAGATAGAATTGTTGAGACGCAAATCTCAGCAGCATCCCCTCAATCCCAAACTGGCGAAAGACCTCAACTCTCAGTAGGTTCTCAAAATCAACTGCCAGCCACAAGGAATGGTGATCTGCATTCCTCCAATGATTCACCTCAATCCCAAAATAAACTCCCAGCCTCAAGAAACAGCCTGCCGATACTCCCAAGCAGATCACATCAAACCCAAACTCAACGCCAGCAGCCTAGCAGATCATCCCAAAATCTATTTCAGTCCCGGCTTCCAAGAAGTTATCACCCAAGATCTCTGTATATGACGTTTAGTTTTTAGGGGTATCCTAATCACAAGTCAAACACAATTTATATTTCTAGGGGTGACCTAGAGTCGAACCCAAGGGAAGCTATAAACTAGTCAACTAGGATGCATTACTTAAGTGATCTAAAAGGATTTGGGGGAGTTTGGTTTTAAAGTTTAGTTTGTTCTATCAAACTAAGCTAGATGATTTAGATAACAATTAACAAAATGATTTAGGGATTCAATTCTCCTTAGGCTAGGCAAATTTCCATGCAAACAATGTTAAGAATTGTTATGAATAAACTTAGTTAATTCCCCTAGGTTATCCTACACCCCTTAACCAATTTCAACCGTCGTTCCATCATTGGTTAGGGACTAGGCAAGTGACACGGTTCTCAAACCATCGTTCTATTGAACCGTGTATCTCCTATGCCCCATAATCTCAACCCATCGGTCTATTGATCGGTAACATAGGAGTTTTCAAAATAAAACCCATCTACATAATCATACATCATCATCATGCATGTAAGATCACATAGAAATTCATGACATGGATAGTGAACATCACAACATCAATCATCATTGAATGAAACAATGTCACATTAGATAAGATAGTGGACTAGGCATTTCATCAAACACTTAGAGCACATCAAAATAAGTAAATATCCATTTCATGAGGGAATCAACTAATACTTCATTCAATATGTAAAAATAGTTGTTTACATAGTAGAACCTAGCCCTAAGGGATCATGAGATCCCCAAACCTAGCACTACTCACACTTCATACTAAAAATGAAAGCAACAACAATAAAAATGTTTGAAAACATGAAATAAATTGCAAACTAGAGTTGTGTAGGAGATGTGGATGCTTGATCTTCACTCCCAAGTCTTCAATCCTTTCAAGTAGCACTTGATCTTCACAAATCGAATTTTTGGGTTTTTAGGTCGAGTTCCCGAAGTCAAGCCCCTCATCTCGAAATGGTCAAACAGTTTATATAGCTCAAGGTCCTCTCCCTAGCAAAAATGCACTCGGCCGAGCAAGATATTTGTGGGAGACCCTGCTCGGCCGAGCAGATATTCCTCTGGCCGAGCAAGACATATGTAGAGCAGTCTGAGTCCTCTTCTCGTCAACTTCTGCTCGGTAGGGTTGATTTTTGTCAGCCCGAGCAGAATTCTGCTCGGCCCGACCAAAATTCTCTGAGCATCCTTGTATCAATCCTTGCTGACTCCTGGGCCGAGCAGAAAAGTCCTTGGCCGAGCAGATCTTTTCTGGTGTCATCCCCTGCTCTGGTCGGCCAAGCATATATTCCTTGGGCCGAGCAGAATTTCTCTGCAGCATGTGATGAGAGTTTACACTGCTGGTCGGCCGAGCAACTTTGCTTGAGTGACTCTGCTCGGCCGAGGTGATCACTACTCTGCTCGGTCGGCTTCTTGCACTTGCTCGGGAGAGTAGAATCTCTTCTTGGGTACTTGACTTGTATTTTCATCCATTTTGCTCCATTTTGTGCTTTATACTCTTTTTAATAAGGTTTGAATAAAATCTACATTAAACACACAAAAGAGTATCAAATTCTTCACAAAATAATCGAAAACTAGCAAGAGTTAAGCATAGGAAGTGTACAAATACTCGTGTATTTGCACACTTATCAAACACCCCACACTTAATTCTTGTTCGTCCCGAACAAGTTAGCATGAATAGAGCAAATGGTGCGTGATTGAACTCATAAAGATTTCAAAGATCAATCAACGTATATGAGAGTGAAAATCAAGCACCAAGTGAAAGTTAACAAACTAAGAAATGAAATGCAAGCTATAAACTACTCCTAACTCATTTTCGTAGGAATCACGGATGCATTTAGCGTATGCATCAAGCCTTTAAACCTCTAGGCTGCCCTAGAGGACGAGTTATAGTCTCATGAGAGTTTTCAGAAAAGGAATACTCACAAATCCCGTTCATAATCATCCATTTTAGCATAAAGAACCGTAATGCGATTGCTAAACAAGCCGTAAGTCAAGTTAGGGTTAAAAAGATATGAAAATGCACTCCCTACTCATATCACACAAGATATCAAGAATCATGTCAAACCCTTATAGAGCAAACACTCATAGATCCAACCCTTATAATAGCTATCATCAAAATCCTATTCTGCTCTACTCTCATGCACAATTCACAAAGAAGATTTAGCACGCATAAATTTATCAAATCAATCACCTATGCTTGCAAGGGCAAGTCCATAAGCTCATGATCTAAAGCTCATTCTCAAGCATTAGACTACACGCCATAACCCGTAAGAGAAGAGGAGCTTTGACAACAACGGATATGAATCACACAAAGAAATCTCAACTAGCTCACGCAATAAATGCAAGGGTCTTCCCTTAGACAATTCAAGCAATTTAACACAAAGCTCCATTCACAAACATGCTCACGATATGCTTGCAAGACACAAAGACAAGGATCAAGGAGGGGATTTTATTGTATTTTCTCTTATTTCTAACATACAAGCTTTTTCTATTTTTTTCGTTGCCATGTAAGTACTTTCGAGGGGGAAATTACCTTCCTAACCCCCGGCACTTACAATAGCTTTTCTTTGATTTTAATCTCTCTTTTTTTATATATTTCTTTCTTTTTCTTTTTGAGACAACTAATGATGCATAACCCCACACTTAAAACTTGACAATGAGTCTAACTTGCGATCAATGGACATGCAAGCAAAGGAGACTACCGTGCAAACATTTTTTTATCGGTCTAAGGCCACCTAAGAGCAAGCAAGACATTCTATGCATTTTTCATATTTAAAATTTTTTTGTATATGCTCACTAATTTCAACTTTTGTAAAATATGCATAGAGAGAGCGTACTAAAGTCAATTGATTCAAGCTAGAATAGGGGCCATTTCATACAAATGATGCATCATTTAGGGAATCCAATCATCAAGAAACATTGTGATCAATTTTTGGGTATGTACACTTCACAATCGGTCATGCTCATTAAATGTATGACTTAGTTTAGCAACCATGTTATCATGTTATCATCAAAAATGTAGGATGAAAGTGATTTGTCAAGTAAATGTCTATGCTCAAATGTGATTCAATGATTGATGAAATGAAGCATTAAAAGTATGAATGCATGCATACTACCCACCCCACACTTAAAAATTTGCTTAGTCCCTAAGCAATCGAGTAAAAGCATAAGAGAAAGATCAAGAAACTTCTCTCGTGTGAAGGAAGACTAGTATGCATCCATGCTTGCTCCAAGTGCTCCTCTTGTCATGCATGCTTGGTTGTGGCACAACACTAAAACTCACAAAGATATTAATAGAGTGAAATAAAGGTGAGTTAATTAGACAATCATTAAACCAAGCCAAACCAAGCATATATAATGAGGTATGAAGTTATCCAACTTGTAAAGTATTCAAGATGACAATAAACATCAAGTTTGAATAACCTCAAAGTAAACACACCAAAGAGTAGCAAGCTCCACTCAACACATAATTAAGCAAGAGTGACGCAAGCAAGCAAGTTATTTAGCATGGTGTGCTTCTCCTCGGGAAGAGGTGTATTGCTCGGCCAAGCAATCAACTCGGCCGAGCAGAATTTTGTGCTTCTATGTAGCTCGGCCGAGCACCTTAAGTTTACCTCCTTTGTTCCTCTTTGTGCTCGGTCGATCACTATGCTACTCGGTAGAGGAAGTTATCTGCTCGGCCCGGCCAAAAATAACTGATCTTTTTGGTATCGACTTTGGTACCTTTCTCGGGCAGGGAATAAGATGCTCGCAGAGGAGATTTCCATACTTAGGAAATTTTCACCATGGTTTACTAAGGAAATCTACTCGGGCGACTTAAAAATTGCTCTGCCCCATTAAAATCCACTGAAAGTTTTGGTATCAAAATTTGATATTCTGCTCGACCGACTGAAGTTTACTCGGGAGAGCAGATTTTTGGACTTAGCTTATTTTCGTGCTCAGGAAATCCGCTCGGCCGACTGAATGTACTGCTCGGCCAGAGCAATTTTATCTGCTCTTCCTTGTATTGAAATGATTAGTATGCTCGGCCAAGAAGTGGCTTGCTCGGCCTAGGAGGATTTCGGAAATAGGGAACTTATGCCTCAATGTGGAATTTCATGGAAAACTTAAGTCCTAGGCACATCTAAAAATTCTATCCCCTAGGCAAGAAATCACCCCACACTTAACTCAAATCATATTCACAAGAAGTCATGTAAGCTAAGTGATACTCCAATCAAGCAAACAATCACAATCTATAACCACCTATTGCAAGCACAATCATTCATTCAAGTCATCAATCATTCAAGCAATTAAAGGATAGGGGCATGACACTTACTAGCCTAGTTTAACGTCTTGGCTAAGACGTAGCTGGATCTCCTACTCAATGATGCATTTGAGAGATTCTAATCCATTCTTCTCAAGTGATTTGCATTCTTTTCTCAAGTGGCATCATTGAGCTTGAATTTGCCAAGCTCCATCCCTTCTTTTGTACCAAGGTAAGCCTTGATTCGGTGCCCATTTACCTTGAAGGTGACACCCTCATTGTTCAATAGTTCTACGTGGCCATCATCAAAGACTTTCACAACTTCAAACGGTCCCGACCACCTAGATTTTAGCTTGCCCGGAAAGAGTCTAAGCCTTGAATTGAATAGAAGCACATAATCTCCCTTCTTGAAGCTCTTCCTAGTGATCCTCTTGTCATGCCACCTTTTAGCTCTTTCCTTATAGATTTTAGAGCTCTCATAGGAATCCAAACGGATTTCCTCAAGCTCATGGAGTTGAAGCTTCCTCTTTTCTCCCGCTTTGTTCAAGTCAAAATTTAGCTTTTTGATTGCCCACATAGCCTTGTATTCCATCTCCACGGGGAGATGGCATGACTTTCCATAGATTAGCCTATATGGAGACATGCCAATAGGTGTCTTGAAAGCGGTCCTATAAGCCCATAAGGCTTCATCTAACTTTGTCGACCAATCCTTTCTTGAGCTCCCTACGGTCTTTTCTAGAATGGACTTGATTTCACGGTTTGAGACTTCCACTTGCCCACTAGTTTGGGGATGATAGGGAGTTGCAATCTTGTGGAAGATCCCATATTTATGGAGCATGACCTCTATGCTTTTCTTTGAAGTGAGTTCCATTGTCACTTATGACGGTTCTAGGAGTTCCAAATCTAGGAAATATCACCTTCTTGAAAAGCTTTGAACCACTTTGCATCACAAGTAGGGGAGGCTATGGCTTCTACCCATTTGAAACATAATCAACGCCACAAGGATGTATTTGTTTCCATACGAGGACGGGAAAGGTCCCATGAAATCGATGCCCCAAACATCGAAAATTTCAATCTCAAGAATGCCCTTTTGGGGCATTTCATCCCTCCTAGAAATATTTCCAGTCCTTTGACATGGATCACAAGCTTTTACAATTCATAAGCATCCTTGAACAAGCTAGGCCAATAGAATCCACATTGTAGCACTTTAGATGCGGTTTTGGAAGAAGATCCATGGCCACCATAAGGGGAAGAATGGCACCTCTCAAGTATTCTCTCTTGGTCATCCTCGGGGATACACACTCTATAAATCCCATCCACACAAAGCCTATATAGATAGGGGTCATCCCAATAGTAGCGGTTGGAGTCATAGAGGAATTTCTTCGTTGATTGTAGCTTAGGTCCTCGGGTATAACTCCGCAAGCATGGTAGTTTACTAGGTCTGCATACCATGGGGCTTGGGACGTGTCTAGACTTAGCAAATACTCCCCTACAAATGAATCTTCAATGGGGGCATCTAAGGAGTTCCTTGGGTTCATTGGCTCTAATCTAGACAAGTGATCCGCTACTACGTTCTCCACACCCTTCTTATCTTTGATCTCTATATCAAACTCTTGGAGAAGGAGTACCCATCTAATTAGCCTAGGCTTGGCTTCCTTTTTGGACACAAGGTACTTGATAGCCGCATGATCGGTATATACTATTGTTTTTTGATCCTACAAGGTATTGCCTGAATTTTTCAAAGGCATACACTATGGCTAACATCTCCTTCTCCGTGGTTGAGTAGTTTTCTTGGGTAGGATCTAAGGCTTTGCTAATGTAGTAGATGACATGAAGCTTCTTCTCCACTCTTTGCCCTAACACCGCTCCAATAGCGGTGTCACTAGCATCACACATCATCTCAAAAGGCAAGTTCCAATCCGGTGGTTGGATGATCGGGGCACTAACCAAAGCCATTTTCAAAGTTTCAAAAGCTTTCAAGCAAGATCCATCAAAGTTGAACTCTACTTCATTGCATAGGAGGTTAGTGAGGGGTTTGGCTATCTTAGAAAAATCCTTGATAAACCTACGATAAAAACCCGCATGCCCTAGGAAGCTCCTTATTCCTTTCACATCCCGAGGTGGAGGAAGTTTCTCTATCACTTCAATTTTAGCTTTATCAACTTCAATCCCTCTCTTTGACACCCGATGCCCTAGAACAATGCCTTCTCTTACCATAAAATGGCATTTCTCCCAGTTGAGCACAAGATCAACTTCAATGCACCTTGCCAAAACCTTAGCAAGGTTACTCAAGCAATCATCAAAGGAGTATCCATGGACTGAAAAATCATCCATGAATACTTCCATTGACTTTTCTAAAAATTCAGAAAAAATAGCCATCATGCATCTTTGAAAAGTACCCGGCGCATTACACAATCCAAAAGGCATCCTCCTATAAGCAAATGTGCCATAAGGGCATGTGAAAGTTGTTTTCTCTTGATCATCCGGGTGGATTGGGATTTGGAAAAATCCACTATATCCATCTAGGAAACAAAAATACTCGTGTCCCGATAACCTTTCTAGCATTTGATCTATGAAAGGTATCGGGAAGTGATCTTTTTTAGTAGCCTTATTAGTTTCCTATAGTCCACACACATTCTCCACCCGGTTACCAAACGGGTGGGGATCAATTCATGCTTATCATTTTGAATTACGGTTAAACCTCCCTTTTTAGGTACTACATGAATGGGACTAACCCATTCCGAATCGGGGATAGCATAAATGATCCCGCTTCCCTAAGTTTTGTTACTTCCTTAGGACAACTTCCCTAGCTTAGGATTTAAACGTCTAAGAAATTCACGGCTAGGTTTAGCATTCTCTTCTAACCTAATCCTATGCATGCAAATTTGTGGGCTAATTCCCTTCAAATCATCAATAGAATGTCCAATAGCACCACTATACATTTTCAGCACATGCAACAATTTACAAGTTCTTCCTCATTCAAAGAAGCTTCAACAATCACCGGTAAGTCTCATTGGGTCCTAAGAATTCATACCTTAGATTTGGTGGAGTTGTTTCAACTCCACACCAAATTCCTTACCTTTCTCCTCCTTGACTTTCCTCTTCAAGTGTTGCCTCTTTGAAGGCATCCTCATCCTCATCAAGTGACATTAATGACGCAAATGACTCACTAGGCTCATCTTGCCTTAACAACTCAAACTCAAAAGCGGTTAAATCATCAAATGAAGAGAACACATCACAAGAATCAAATGCCTCAATCATATGACATCCCATAGAGTTGCTAGGTGAGTTTAACATTTTTCTTAAGTGAAATTTTATTTCTCACACCTAGGTTCAACTCTATAGTCCTTCACCACAATCTATCACGGCTTTCACCGTATTTAAGAAAGGCCTTCCTAGGATTATTGGGATCTCATGCTCCTCATCCATTTCCAACACATAAAAGTCTACGGGAACAAGGAATTTCCCGACTCTAATGGGTACATCCTCTAGTATACCCTTAGGTAATCTAGAAGATCTATCCGCTAGGCGTAGACTAATGGATGTAGGAGTAAGATCTCCCATGTCAAGCTTTTTAAACAATGAAAATGGCATTAAAGATATGCTTGCTCCTAGGTCACACAATGCACTAGCTATGTTTATATCACCAATATCAATAGGAATAGAGAAAGAACCATGATCATGAGACTTCCTAAGCATGTTTTGTTGAATAATTGCACTACAATTTGCATCTAAAGCAACATGATCAATTTCATCCATTTCACGCCTATGTGATATAATATCTTTCAAAACTTTGCATAATTAGGCATTTGTGTTAATACCTCGGTGAAGGGGATGGTCACTTGGAGCTTCCTTATCATATCTCCAAATCTCTTGAAGTGTGCATCCTCCTTCTTTTTCCTTAGCCTTTGTGGGAAGGGCACTTGAGGAATGTACGGTGGAAGTTCTTGTGTGCCTTCACTTTCTTTGGGAGCTTTAGAGGCTTGAGCATCTCCATCTTTCTCGGTTATTGGCTCTTCATTGGCTTTTTGAGTTTAGTGGGAACTTGAGACTTCATCCTCGGTTGGGGTTCCTCTAAGACCTTCCCGCTCTTCAAGGTTATTGCGTTGATAGTTTCGGATGAATTTACGTCCGGTTGGGAAGGTAACTTGCCTTGATACCTTGAGGAGGAGGAGGTTTGTTGTGCCAATTGTGTCTCGAGCATCTTATTATGCGCTTGGAGTTGATCGAATTTTTGCTCAAACTTGTGCTCCAACCTTTGTATCAAGAGTTGAGTGTCCTTTTGTTTGTTGAGCTTGGGTGGCCGCCATTTGAGCCATCAAAGCTACTAGAGGGTCTTCATTCGGAGGAGGAGGAGGAGTGTCCTCTTGTCTAGGTGCATACCCTTGGTGTTGAGAGCTACTTCCTTGGAATTCTCTTCTTGGATAAGTCCACTCCCTTGTTGATTACTTCTTTGTTGAGGAGGGACATAGCTTGATGGATTCTTAGCTTGGAATGTGCTTTGAGAAGCCCTTTGATCATTTGAGTATGGAGGTTTCCTTTGGTATCTTGATCTTCATAAAACCGCACTTGTTGGTTAGGATTTCTAGGTTGGTAGTGGGTTGTGGGAGGGGCATAGGCTTTGTCTTGGTTCCGGTTTATGTAGCTAATCTCCTCAATTTCCTCATTCTTGGAGGGACAAGAGTTCTCTTCATGAGATGGACTTGAGCATACTCTACAAACTTGGTGCACTTCCCTCCTTTTGTTCAAGTTCAAATTCCCAATAGATTGAGCAAGTGAGTTCACCGTTTTGGCTAGGGAATTGAAGTCTTCCTTTGTGACACCTTTGTTTGGGTAATACCTCTCCGTCTTTTGAGGTGATTCCTTTCACCTCCCCATTGATGAGAATTTCTAGCAAGTTTCTCGATGATCTTGAACCCATCCGTGGCCGTTAAATCCATGATTCCACCACCGCTAGCTTGATCCATCAAGTTCCTTCCCTCTTGCTCCATTCCATCATAGAAACTTTGCATCAATTGCCACTTGTTAAACCCATGATGAGGGCAATCTCTTTGTAATTCCTTGAAACGCTCAAAGCCTCATAAAAACTCTCATCATCCATTTGTGCAAATTGATTGATCTTATCCCGAATCTTCTTAGTCTTGGCGGGAGGGAAATATTGCATTAGAAAGCTTGGGCAAGCTCATCCCATGTCCGAAGGTATTTGGCTCGTGGCTCATGAGCCAATCCCTTGCCTTTCCACTCAATGAGAACGGGAAGACTTTCATGTAGACGCATTCTTGTCTCACCCCGGGCACCTTGTACGTGCGACATAATTCCGTAAATTGAGCTAGGTGAGAATTTGGGTTCCCATACCCATCAAATTGATTAGCCGAGACCATGTGGAGGAGAGCCGACTTTACCTCAAATTCATATTCCTCGCCCTCGGGCATATAAATGGGAGAGCCATAGTATCCTACGGTTGGAGCAATGTAGTCCCCAACCGGTCTTTCTTCATCCTCATGAGGGTTTGGTTGGTTTCTCGGAAGGGTCTAGGCACTTGAGGTCTTGGTTCATTTTGGTGTGGTGGAGGAGGTGGGTTATTCCTTGGTGGAGGTCTAGGAGGTGGATGTTCCATGTTATCCGCGGGATTCATGTCAAGAACTACTTCTAGGTTTCTAATGGGGATGGTTGGTTGAGGTATTGTGGGTGAAGGCGTAGGGGGATGAGGAGGTTGGTCACTACTAGATGATGAACCCTTGTCTTTTTTCGGTCTCCCTCTTCCTCTTGATTGCATTCAATCTCCTACAAGTAGTCAAGGAAAACTTAGTAGGAACAAGAGATAGGCAAGAACAAGAAAATCAAGACAAGCTATCACAACTAGAGCAAAAACAAACAAGAAGTGAACTAGATATCCTAAGTAATTTAAACTAGCAACTAGTTAAAAAGCATCCCCGGCAACGGCGCCATTTTGACGTTTAGTTTTTAGGGGTATCCTAATCACAAGTCAAACACAATTTATATTTCTAGGGGTGACCTAGAGTCGAACCCAAGGGAGGCTATAAACTAGTTAACTAGGATGCATTACTTAAGTGATCTAAAAGGATTTGGGGGAGTTTGGTTTTAAAGTTTTGTTTGTTCTATCAAACTAAGCTAGATGATTTAGATAACAATTAACAAAATGATTTAGGGATTCAATCCTCCTTAGGCTAGGCAAATTTCCATGCAAACAATGTTAAGATTTGTTATGAATGAACTTAGTTAATTTCCCTAGGTTATCCTTAACCCCTTAACCAATTTCAACCGTCGTTCCATCATTGGTTAGGGACTAGGTAAGTGACACGGTTCTCAAACCATCGTTCTATTGAACCGTGTATCTCCTATGCCCATAATCTCAACCCATCGGTCTATTGATCGGTAACATAGGAGTTTTCAAAATAAAACCCATCTACATAATCATACATCATCATCATGCATGTAAGATCACATAAAATTCATGAAATGGATAGTGAACATCACAACATCAATCATCATTGAATGAAACAATGTCACATTAGATAAGATAGTGGACTAGGCATTTCATCAAACACTTAGAGCACATCAAAATAAGTAAATATCCATTTCATGAGGGAATCAACTAATACTTCATTCAATATGTAAAAATAGTTGTTTACATAGTAGAACCTAGCCCTAAGGGATCATGAGATCCCCAAACCTAGCACTACTCACACTTCATACTAAAAATGAAAGCAACAACAATAAAAATGTTTGAAAACATGAAATAAATTGCAAACTAGAGTTGTGTAGGAGATGTGGATGCTTGATCTTCACTCCCAAGTCTTCAATCCTTTCAAGTAGCACTTGATCTTCACAAATCGAATTTTTGGGTTTTTAGGTCGAGTTCCCGAAGTCAAGCCCCTCATCTCGAAATGGTCAAACAGTTTATATAGCTCAAGGTCCTCTCCCTAGCAAAAATGCACTCGGCCGAGCAAGATATTTGTGGGAGACCCTGCTCGGCCGAGCAGATATTCCTCTGGCCGAGCAAGACATATGTAGAGCAGTCTGAGTCCTCTTCTCGTCAACTTCTGCTCGGCAGGGTTGATTTTTGTCAGCCCGAGCAGAATTCTGCTCGGCCCGACCAAAATTCTCTGAGCATCCTTGTATCAATCCTTGCTGACTCCTGGGCCGAGCAGAAAAGTCCTTGGCCGAGCAGATCTTTTCTGGTGTCATCCCCTGCTCTGGTCGGCCAAGCATATATTCCTTGGGCCGAGCAGAATTTCTCTGCAGCATGTGATGAGAGTTTACACTGCTGGTCGGCCGAGCAACTTTGCTTGAGTGACTCTGCTCGGCCGAGGTGATCACTGCTCTGCTCGGTCGGCTTCTTGCACTTGCTCGGGAGAGTAGAATCTCTTCTTGGGTACTTGACTTGTATTTTCATCCATTTTGCTCCATTTTGTGCTTTATACTCTTTTTAATAAGGTTTGAATACAATCTACATTAAACACACAAAAGAGTATCAAATTCTTCACAAAATAATCGAAAACTAGCAAGAGTTAAGCATAGGAAGTGTACAAATACTCGTGTATTTGCACACTTATTAGTATACCACTCGCTCCGAAACACACTCCCAGGGCCAATCACAAACACATCCTCAGCCTATAGCATCCGCCGAAACCCAATCCAGCCAGCCTCCAATTCCACCTCCTCCGTTGTCATCAGTGGCAATTCCTGCACCTATGGAGCGTCAGACCCGTAATGAAGAGGATATGGCAGCGGATGAATTAGACGGGGCAAGAATGAAGAGGATAAGGGCCAAACTAAAACTTGGACCAGGTATTAAATGTGGCTCATTAGTAATGTTTTCATTATTTCTTACATTGTTTATTGACTCATTTTTTAATGACCATTATACCTTTATTAGATGGAGGTTTCCTACCTAGTGGTCGAGGCGTAGTTTGTGGTGCCAAACTCGAGGCTGAAGTGCGAAAGAAAGGGCGCATCAGACTCCAAAAGCTGCGTAACAACACTCCAAAGATAGGCAAACATCAGAAATTACTAGTACATGAAATTGGGAGGTATGTGCGAGAGTCGATCCCGATGAATGTGGCCAGCTTCAGTGAGTTGGTGAAGTGGCTTGGAAGAATATTATTGATCACATTAGCGTAAGTAATTTGGGCACATTGCATTTGATTATATCTGCTACTTCATTGTATAATTAAAACTTATTTGATCTTGAACCCTTTGATTTTTTGTTTCTAATTTATAGGAAATGTGTGCTACTGATATACTTTTTTGTATGCAGAAATTCTCTGATCGAATGACAAAGACTAGAGTAGAGAGCGAACGCGTGAACCATTGTTCGGGCAAAATGACTTATTGGGAGAGGGCAGAGAAGTACATTAGAGAAGGAAACATAGCACCGTTGATTGCGGTTCTTCAGGAGGTTTATAGAAAGGATCCTAATGGAGCTGAAGTTGCGGTAACATGACTACCAACCCTTTTTATGCTGCTTTAAATTTTTATAAATTGATTGAGTTCAAGTGTGGTTTTGAATACTAAGGGTTATGCGTTGTAATTGCCACTGTTTATCGTGCAACTATTACGCATTGTTATTGGCATTGTTTATCCTAACATGGTTTATTTGCAACTGTTATGCATTGTTTTTGGCAATGTTTATCTTGGCATTTTTATTGGCAATGTTTATCATGGCTCTGTTTATAATAGTTCAAGTGAGTTCAACTGATGAGTGCATGTTGTGCAATTGTGAATAGTGTAGGCTGATTCCAACAGTTATATGAATGTGAATAGTGTAATTGATACGGTCTGTTTGAACCTGTTATGCAATTGGCAGTGATATCTGTTATGTAGAATGTAGATGAGTATCTGTGTATACCCTCTGTTACGCTGATATCTGTCTGATTCGAGATATGTGCTGCTGGTTGCTTGTTCCATGTTAGTATAAACTTTAAAACATTTCAAAATGCAGGACAAACTTATGTCAAAACTACATGAGTTGGCGGAGGAACAGGGGGTTGACATTGACCAGTTGGGTGAGCTGCCAGAAGATATACAAATTAAGCTTATTGAGGATGCGAGAGGGAGGGAGCGTAGAGGGACGGCTGTGTTGGGTGATTGCTTCCACAGGCCACCTCTACCAAGGGGTGGTATTGCTGCTACGTTCCGCACCTATCAGACTTTACAAGACGAGCTTGCACGAACTAAGGAAGCTCTCGAGAAAACAAGGGAGGAACAATCTAGGGAGCGGGCAGATTTCGAAGCTTTTAAAAGAGAAATGACAGAAAATGGAAGTCTTTGGCAGCACATACCGGTTACATTCCTCCTCCTGCCGCTGCTAATGAAAACTCTACGAGTCAAACAAATCAGGGAACAAATCAGGGTACGGACTTTCAATCATGCTCCTGATCCCGTTCCTTTTAACTTGAACTTGTATTTTGGGAAACTTGTTGAAACTTCTTATCTTTTGGCTGAATGTATATGGGTGATGTTGTAACCCAAGCATGGGTATTTTGGATTGTAAATTCAATATGCAGAATGTCTGCTGAATTTATGGCTGACAAGCAGGTGTTATTTTTAATCTATGTTGCATAAGAACAAGGTTATTTACATATGTTGCGTTAGAACATGATGCGTAAGACATGTAGCATAAGACTCATAATGTCGCGGAAACAATGTTGCGTAAGGTGCTAAAATTTTCTACAATATAACTTACGCGACATATATCATGTTGCATTCACTTACATAACTTCCCGAAACTCATGTTGCAACATCTAAACTTTAAGCGCAACGTAGGCTAATGCAACGGTAAAAATGTTGCAAAAGAGTTAAACACTAATGCAACATACAATACGAAGTATGTTGCACGACTTATGCAACACGACCTATGGCACAAATATTTTTGCGACATGTGCTATGTTGCATAACGCTTATGCAACACATTTCGACTCTTTTGCAACATTTCTCGCTATGTTGCAAAGACATAAAAATGGCGTAGTGCCTCATTCTCTAGTCTCTTCTCAATTTTAGATCTTGCGGTAAAATGACCAAGACAATAGCATCACGGTATAAAAGAAGAAACATGTGTCTATGCAATGATTGGTTCATCTCTCCATCCCAAACTCCAAACTCAGGCATGCTTGCCACATGTTCCAAACCTCCAATCCAAACTCATGCATGTATGACACGTGTATGTTAGAGCAATGCATGTGCAACGCATGTTTCTTCTATTAAACCAATCTTATGCATGTGCCCCACATGTTCCAAAATTCACCCCAAAGTGGTGTATGTGTGACATGTGCCCCTCCTCCAGCTAATATCGACTCCCTCTTCCGCCTTGAACCGCCTCCCCAATAAAATACACTTATTAACTTACGATTTGTAACCCAGCGCATGAGGCAGGTCATGCTTCCTTTACAACATTCATAAAAAATGTAAAGGCTTTAATCTACTAGTTAGAATGGGCGGAGGAAGACGAGCATTCCCCGGAAGGAGGTGGTCATTGTCCCTACCCACCGGAGAAAAATGTAAAAGCTTTAGAGAGACAAGTCAAGAGAGAAGTGGGACGGTTTGAGAGTAAAGTCCCAATAATAAAGGGGCGATATGATAATACATCATACGTTATTGACAACTCCACTAACTCTCATAACAAGTTTAAATATCCAGATACCCTACAAAATAAATACACTTTTTATTTACTTTTTAAAATCAAAACTCACAAATTAAAAAACACAATAGTTTAATGATAATTCATTTTACTATAATATCTAAAAAGAGAATTATGGTTGAAAATAATTGTTAATTGATGAACATTCAAAAGTGCAGTTTATGAAAAAAAACTATAACATATCATATTCATACAACGTGAAAGGTTCTAGGAGCACATGCATCTTTTGGTAAGACGGAAGGATATGATCTTAGTTGTTGATTTTTATCAATCCAACGGTTGATATTGGTAACCGTCAATCACCAACCGCTCATTTTTTTGCAAATCCAACCCCCAATTAATTAAAACCTAACTTTAATCTCAACCGTCGAATTAATCAAATCAAAGGCCAAATATACATCCTTATATCTCACAAAATTTACATGTCTCTCTAGATCTCAACTCTTCATACAATATTTATATATTTCAAAGTGTGTCATTGACAGCGCGTCGTTGTGCACTGCAAATCTAAATTTATATTCCTACTCAATACTAGTACAGTAGTAAGCAGGGTCGAACCCAAGGGAAAGTAATCTAGTCTAAGAGTTATGCTACAACTAATCCTACTCCTATCAGGGGGTTTTGAAGGTTTGTTTGTAACTACAACTAAAAGTACTAATAAAAGAAAACACAGTTCAGGGAATCTCATTGCAACATGTAATCATAGACCAGACATGCATCAATCTAGTAAATTATAATTGTTCCAATTAGATAGTCCCGCTAGGGTTGTTACCTAATTCTAGTTCTATCTTCTATTACCCGCTAGAGTCTCAAGAAGATGTAACAATTACCTAATCAAACTACCACAATAGTTCCACCGCTAGGCTTTGCTACTATGACAACTCAATTAAATATCATGCAATTGATATAAACCTAATTTCACCGCTAGGCTAGGTCAAGCAAATAACAAAGCATGCAATTCATAACAAGAACAGAATTCACTAAATTAAAACATGTTATTCAATGGACTCATACAAAGTTGCAACTCAATTCCCCAAACTGTAGGGAAATTAGCTACCACTACAAAACATTAATCTAAAGAGTTTGAAGAGGAAAACTTTGCTTGTGGCCGTCCCCGCTCTCCCTATGAATTAGGGTTAACACCCTATTTATAATGCTGCTGAAGATGTCGAATTGGGCTGGGCCAGACGGATCCGCGGATCCTTAATGAATATTCCCCACGGACCATTAGGGATTTAATTAATTCCTTCAGCGTCCGCGGAAATAATCTCTTCAGCGTCCATATCTGACGTCAGCATGATGTCATCCAGCTTGAAATCACTCTTTTCTTCGTCTTCCTGATCCGAATTCGCCTAAAATGCTCAATTAGCGTGTAAAAGCTCTCTTGCAGTCACAATATGCCTGAAATGCAAAACATTACGAAAATGTAATATTTCACAAACAAAATAGGCTCCATGGAAATAAGACAATGATGGATCGTATAAATACGCTCCATCAAACTCCCCCACACTTATCCTTGTTCGTCTCGAACAAGTAAAAGTCTAGACTGCAGATTCGAATCAATCTAAGTATACTGTAACTACATGACAATCCAACTCGTGATATTCTATCTAATCATCTCATCAACATCTGCATACAATCATCATCAATAATGCTCAATCTGCACTCAACGATATAGAATACTCAAGTCAAGATATCAATGAATAATGTAGAGATAGCCCTTTTCAGATTCCTAACTTCATTCTTCAATTCACAATCCAAATTGCACTAACAGTTGAGTTTTTAATATGGCATCCAAAACACATTACTTAGATAAATTCACTGGCAACAACAAACTTTTATTCTTTTTTTTTGAAATTTCTGATTTTTTTTCAATGATGGCTTGCCTTATTTTGGCTTGTGCCATTGGTTAAAGCAAGTGCTCAAGTGGGAAGTGTCTTGGTTTTCTTCCTAACCCCCGGCACTAGTCAATAACCAATATAAAACAAAAACATTTGTTGCCAATGAACTATCCACATATAGATTTCACTTCTCATCTTGTCCTTTTAACGCGAGTCAAGATGAGGGTCGCTCATCTCTTTTCCCGGTTACTCAGACAAGAGATTAGATAATCATTATCACAGTTCGGAATGCCAAAATATCAGCTCAACATATAGCACAATTATTCATGCAAATCTCAAAATGAATGTTAAATCCCTCTAGGACATTTGCTATCAACTCTACATCACCAGATGTCTCAACTCAAAAGCATTCATATCATCAAGCACAAACATCATAAAACATCAGATTTCATGCATGCAGATATATCAAAAATTCATAGGATAGAACATCACTCATATAGATCATCATTTTATCACAGCATATAATGATAGCTCTCCTCTTCGACTCAAAATAAAATAAAATAAAGACTCAGCTAACACTACTTCCCTCCCCCACACTTGAAATATGCCGTGTCCTCACGGCACACAACATACAACAAGAATGAAGAAAGGTACACAGACTCTAACAAAATAAAATGCTAAAAATAGATGTGGTAAGGGAACAAGTGAACTCCCTTAATGATCGTCAAGTGTTGGTGGTTGAACAGCTTGCACAAATGCTCGATTTATCAATTTCAGATCGGAAGCTCGCTCAGCAGCATCCGCTGACCTTTTTGGAAATTCTTAACCGTCCGCGGATATAAATCCTTTACGTCCGCGGTCCTCTCGGGACGTGTCACCAAAGTCAGCTCTGAACACCTGAGAATAAGAAAATACATGCACTAGAAGTGCACTAATCACCATACCACATCAAATATAATATATAAAAAAACTAAAGAGAATATAAATCTATCTAAATACACTCGGGTTGCCTCCCGATAAGCGCACTGATTTAACATCGCTGGCTCGACAATACCTCATTAAAGATCATATATTAGGAGCCCACGGATGAACTCCATCAAATTTCTGCACTTGTCCTCCAACATGTTTCTTGACAACGCCATAACTGACACCACAAGAACTCCATCCAGGTTTCCATCCAAATGTAGCATTCCCTTGTTTTTTCTTTTTCCAATAAATGCATACTTTATCGAGCAATTTATTCGAGTTTGACATTTGTGTGCTTGCTCTAACCAGTAGATAATGAGTATCAGCCTCCTCAAGCGTACCCCACACTTCTCCCTCATTGCTTGAAGAGATCATGACTAAGCATTGTGAAGAAATAAGATCCTCTGGTTCGGCCTTAAAATCATTATCGCGCGTATGAGACATTACTTGCAATGCTTCGTCTACCACATCGTCTGGATCACCTATTGCCTCCACTACTTGAGTATCGTCCTTGTGGTGCGTTAGAGCTGAATTTGAAGATGCAGTTTCTTCTGCCATAGCATCGAAAATACGCCACAAAACACTCACAGTACAGTTATTGATAGATCCTCCTGCCATTACATCCAACATACCACGCTCATCTGGATTCATCCCATTCAAAAAATAATTAATAATGACGTGTTCTGGGAAACCATGGTTAGGGCACCACTGTAATAATCCAAGAAATCTATAATAATAATCATCAAATGTTTCAAACTCAAATTGTCGAATGAACATAATTTGATCACAAAGTGCCTTTTGTTGCAGTGATGACGTATATTTCATTAAAAATAGTCGCTCAAAGTCCAGATAAGTGCAGTTCACGGGTAACCGTATATAAGAATACCAAGAAAAAGCATTATTAGTCAAAGAAAAAGGTAAAACCTTAAACTTAAAATCATCAATGCTTACTTCCCTCGGTTTAAGGGCAATGCAGACTCTATCAAGCTCCTTTAAGTATGCAAATATGTCTTCTCCATGAACACCTGCAAATTTTGGAAGTTTGTAATAAGTTTCTTCATCAATCTGGGAGTAATCAAGTCTATCAAATGTCATGATGGAAGAACACTGTCAACAAAAATAAAAAGAACAAAAACAAAAGAACTCTATACTAAGTAGAACTTTCCCCGGCAACGGCGCCAAAATTTGACAGCGCGTCGTTGTGCACTGCAAATCTAAATTTATATTCCTACTCAATACTAGTACAGTAGTAAGCAGGGTCGAACCCAAGGGAAAGTAATCTAGTCTAAGAGTTATGCTACAACTAATCCTACTCCTATCAGGGGGTTTTGAAGGTTTGTTTGTAACTACAACTAAAAGTACTAATAAAAGAAAACACAGTTCAGGGAATCTCATTGCAACATGTAATCATAGACCAGACATGCATCAATCTAGTAAATTATAATTGTTCTAATTAGATTGTCCCGCTAGGGTTGTTACCTAATTCTAGTTCTATCTTCTATTACCCGCTAGAGTCTCAAGAAGATGTAACAATTACCTAATCAAACTACCACAATAGTTCCACCGCTAGGCTTTGCTACTATGACAACTCAATTAAATATCATGCAATTGATATAAACCTAATTTCACCGCTAGGCTAGGTCAAGCAAATAACAAAGCATGCAATTCATAACAAGAACAGAATTCACTAAATTAAAACATGCTATTCAATGGACTCATACAAAGTTGCAACTCAATTCCCCAAACTGTAGGGAAATTAGCTACTACTACAAAACATTAATCTAAAGAGTTTGAAGAGGAAAACTTTGCTTGTGGCCGTCCTCGCTCTCCCTATGAATTAGGGTTAACACCCTATTTATAATGCTGCTGAAGATGTCGAATTGGGCTGGGCCAGACGGATCCGCGGACCCTTAATGAATATTTCCCGCGGACCCTTAAGGATTTAATTAATTCCTTCAGCGTCCGCGGAAATAATCTCTTCAGCGTCCATGTCTGACGTCAGCATGATGTCATCCAGCTTGAAATCACTCTTTTCTTCGTCTTCCTGATCCGAATTCGCCTAAAATGCTCAATTAGCGTGTAAAAGCTCTCTTGCAGTCATAATATGCCTGAAATGCAAAACATTACGAAAATGTAATATTCACAAACAAAACATATAAAAATAGATGGAAATAAGACAATGATGGATCGTATAAATACGCTCCATCAGTCATCAATATATATTTTTATGGTATAAATTATTATGTTTGCAAATTCGAATATGCATTATTTTGCATTCAGCCACAATATATGCAAATTTAAACTGCACCATAAGTTATGAAAAATCATATTTTGTTAAATTATATTACTTAATTAATATGAACAATGAAAACCAAAAATACATAATAATTTATTAACTTGTTTAAAAATCTACATGTCTCACAAAATAATTCTAAGTACTCTTTGCCAAAAAGGTCCTTTTGAATGTCTAATGTAATTTACAATCTCAATCCTTTGAAGCTATTGTATAATTAGGTTGCACATCCGGTCCGACCCGGATCATACCTAATTAGGTCGGTCTGGATCGACCCGATTATCCGGAATTTTTTAATATGATGGACAGGGAACTGGATCAATTCAAACTACTTAGTCCAAGTCAATTCTAGTCATTACCCGAGTTGGGCTGAAAACTGAAATTTGTAAAATTTAAATATACATGTACTTTAAAGTACATAATTGAATATTATAGTTAAGAGAAGAGATCAGGTGAAAAGTAACCTTAAGATATAAAATAAAAAGTAATCTAAGCCATTCAATTAAAATAGTTAGACGGTTTAGACTGCAAATCAATTTATAAATATATAAATTAATTAATAATTAAATATATTAAAAACAAATCAATGAGGGTAAATTAGTCATAATATTACACACAAATAAATTCGGTTTCCATAAAATCAGGCACGGTGAATTGATTGATTTTTCAAATTGGATATTATCTCAAAATTCAAATCGTTTGACATTGTTCAATTTCTTCGATATTGCCGACTCCAAAGGTGATTCTAGTTTCAAATCAACGAACTCCGACAACTCAAACAAAAGGTAAGATCTAGCCTTAAAATAAATAATTTGTCAACCTTCTCGCATATGAGGATTAATTGTTGTATACGATTGTTGTATACAATTTTCGGGTTAATTAGGGGTTTGTTCTAATAAAATTAACATAGTATGATTAGACGTCCATTAAATCATGGTACATGATCGATTCAAAACACATCACGGTAAGTTTTTGCTTTGAAGGTCATTTATTATTTATTATTTTTGCTTCTTATGACATGTTTTGCTATACAAAATAAACTATTAAGTTAACGTTTTATAAAAATTGCTTTTATGATTCATGAATCATAAGGTGTCAAATGATGAACCATATTGATAAAATGATTGGTTCGTTATTTGACATGATTCATGAATCATAAGGTATCAAATAATGGACCGTATTGATTTTGTCATCTTTTTATAGTATGTTATCTCTAATTAGTTCATATTATGATTCAGAACCTTGGAATCAAATTGATGAACCAGAGGTTGTACTATTCCTACCGCGAGAAAATAATGAGAGCAAAAACAAAAGGATTAGTTGAACATGATGAGCCAAAAAGAAAATCAACCGTCGAACCTATTATTTTGTATTCGTTGTGAATTATGTAGTCTATAACTTTATGAACTACAACTGATTCAAGACAAAATGGGTCATGATTCTCGAATTGATGTAATATGATTCATGAATCATGCGATATCAAATGCTGAACCAAGTAAATTAATCAGTGTGACAGATATAAATAAACTCTAACGAATACCATAATGCGTTTTTGTTCAAAATAATTGTTAATGATACATATTTTAAATAAATGTTTAATCATTTATTATGTTTTGGTTCACGAATTGAGTATGCATGATTTATGAACCATACAAAATCATTTGTTGAATCAAAAAACTAATTAATGTGAAAATATATATACACTATAAAACCGTCTATTATATTATAATGTGATTTAAACTTTTTTAAAATTTAACTTAATTTGAAAGTTTTAACAAAACAATCTGATAATCTAAAATAATCAATTATAAATATGATATATTTTAATCATAACCTATAATCGGTTGCCTAAACTTAAGGAATCGATTTCCTATCAAAAATTCAATGTCGGTTACCTAAAAATAAGGGATTGTATTTAAATAATATATTTGTAAATATATTCTAATGTATGTTTCCACTATTGCCCTTTTGTGATTTAATATATTAATTAATCAGATTATATTGTAACCGTCGGATTTAATTAAATGAATCGTCTAGATCTATTTGCACTTTACAACTAAAGTATCATTTTTCATTTAATCCATTCTCATGAGTAAAGTTCAAGGTATATAAATGTAGGATTGTGAGACACGATTTCAACCGTTAATTATTAATAATTTAACGGATGAGGTCTAATTTCTAAATCAACCGTCAAACTCAACTTCTCTAGTTTTTTGCAAATTCAGCCACCCGATTTATTAAAACCTAACTTTAATCTCAACCGTCAAATTATCAAAATCATAGATATAGATTAAGCCTTCCATTTCACAAAACTTAATGTCTCTTCAAACTTAATCTTATATTTAATTATATATAATTTAATTAAGTAAAAGAAACTATTGGATTAGAACAAATTTGATTGTATTATTGATAGGTCTATGGTTTGAATCTCGACTTGGGTTAATTTTATATAAAGTGCGAAGTTTTTTGGTTTGATAATTGATATATAATCAAATTCGGACCAAACAGGGTCAGTTTTGTGCATTCCTCTATAATGACATTGAGCCTCAAGGAAACCTGACCTAGCATGGATCATACCATTAAAACTACTGGGATTAACCCATTTTCAAAAAGATGAAGAAAATTGGCAAACATTTTCTCTTACGTGCTATGTGCTGATCTGGACTTGCTTATCAATATAATGAAACGTTTTCCTCATATATTTCCTTCTGGTCTTCTATTATAAAATGTTAATTCACATCCCAAAAAGAGAAACAAGAAGTAACAATATAATTTTGATAATATAAACCACAAAGTTGTACTCAAGTTTTAGTGACATTTTCCAACTAATCTTTCTACGATTTATAAAAGATGCAATCAAACAATGGCATTGGCAGCACTGGCTATTCTTGGCCACAGATCAGCACACTCCTTTCCAATAGGGCCAGTTATAGCAGACCCTGAAATAACAAACATAGTAAAATTAAGACTCGAGAAACAATGTAAGTAATGCATAAAAATAAAAAATAAATGCACTTAAAAATAGTTGTGAAGTAATATTTCGTTTCCAAAGTACAGAATGTCTTATATAGTTATCCGTATTAAACTAGATGTATCAGAAGAGCCAAACTCGACCACCCCATGGAACAAGGGCACAAGCATTAAACTCCTGCTCTAATGTTTGGGAGATGTTTCGAGATAACATGAGGTGTACACTCTAGAATCTTAGCAACAATGACATTCTCTCAATGTGCATTTAAACTATTTTCTACATACTTTATTATCCAAAATGTATCAGAAGAGCCAAACTCAACCACCCCATGGAACAAGGGCACAAGCATTAAACTCCTGCTCTAATGTTTGGGAGATGTCTCAAGATATCATGAGGTGTACACTCTAGAATCTTAGCAACAATGACATTCTCTCAATGTACATTTAAACTATTTTCTACATACTCTATTATCCAAAATGTATCAGAAGAGCCAAACTCAACCACCCCATGGAACAAGGGCACAAGCATTAAACTCCTGCTCTAATGTTTGGGAGATGCTTTTGAGATATCATGAGATATACACTCTAGAATCTGAGCAACAATGACATTCTCCCAATATACATTTTAACTACTTTCTACATATTTATTTATCAAAAATGTATCAGAAGAGCCAAACTCGACCACCCCATGGAATAGGAGCACAAGCATTAAACTCCTGCTCTAATGTTTGGGAGATGCTTTGAGATACCATGAGATGTACACCTAGAATCTGAGCAACAACGACATTCTCCCAACATACATTTAAACTACATTCTATACACTTATTTATCAAAATGTTTCAGAAGAGCCAAATTCAACCACCCCATGGAATAGGAGCACAAGCATTAAACTCCTGATCTGATATCTGGGAAATGCATGAAGAAATTCTGAGACAGAGACTCTAGAATCTTAGTAAGATTTGGCACTCCCGCTGTACAGTTAAGCAAACTACTTTCTGCTTACTCTTTTACTATCATTTTAATCATACCAGAAGAGCTGAACCCAAACCACTCCATTAAAAAGGAGCAGGAGCATTACACTACTGTTTCTCAAGTGTCTGGGAAATGTATTAAAAATCCTGAGATTGGACACTCTAGGATCTTCCCAAATACAGCAATCTCCCGACAAATAATTAAGCTACTTAGTTAGCTACATCGGATAGTACTACATTCATGTAAACATAGCAACATACCTTTCATTTCTCCTTTGGGATTCACTATAACACCAGCATTGTCTGCAATATGAAATGTTCATATTAATTCAATATGATTATCATCAAAAACAGAACCAAACAAATGTCAAATGCATTAAGTAAGAAAGATGACCTTCAAAGTACATGAAGACACCATCCTTTCGGCGCCAAGGCTTACGTTGACGAACAATGACAGCAGGCATGACTTTCTTTCTCAAATCAGGCTTACCCTTCTTGACAGTAGCCATGACCATATCACCTACGCAAGCCGACGGGAGACGGTTAAGACGACCTTTGATTCCCTTGACGGAAATGATGTACAAATTCTTAGCTCCAGTATTGTCTGCGCAGTTCACTGTGGCCGCCACTGGAAGACCCAGAGACATGCGGAACTTGTTCCCAGCGGATCCTCCGCGTCCTGCAAAGATAGAGTTATTACGAGGGTCGAGATCGAACAAACGAATGGGGTAGAAGATCGGGGCTTACCGCGCTTCGACATTTTGACGGCTGCTGTTGATTCTAAGACTTCGTGTTGTGTTTTTATAGACTACTGCTAGGGCTTTTCAAAGGGAATTGCGGGTGTTTGGATACACAGATAGTTTCTACATCTTTCCTAACGAACAGTTTGGTCAGTTTTCGAACAGGCGAACTAATTTTTTATGAGAAATTGTTGGTCCTTAAAGGTAAAATTACTAACGTGTTCCCAATTAAATGGGCTTTTGGGTCTTTATTTAGTTAGTTTTATTATTATTTTATGGTTTTGTGTTGTATTTTATATAAACTTACTTTTATTCTTTTTCCCTCGTTTCAATTGTAATTACAGTTGATTTGATAAGCTTAGTTGTCAATGAAATCATCGGACTCTCTAATTCTTCTGAAGATGTCTAATAGTTATTTTTTCCTGTCTAACAGGATTATTAATTATTCGTTGGATTTATTCACATCATTTTCCATTAAGTAATTTATGTGAACCATTAATTTTCCTTTCGTGGAGTTTCTCAATTCTTTATTTGTTTTCGTCTTTAAAAAAACCCCGTGTTTTCTGATTTGTCGAGTTTCTGTTATTTCTATTGAAAAGAACAATTCTTGCATCTTAATTTATCTGTATTTTGCGGAATCAACGAGTTATTGATTTATCTATCGTCAACTTCTCGGCATTCTGCGGAATCAACAAATTATTGGCACCTTACCTTTCTTGTATGACCAGCCGCGCTGCATCACTAGGACAATTTGATAATTTTATTAATTTCAAATAAAATTATCAATTATTCTCGAACCTTTAATTTTTCTTATCTTGAAACGGTTAAAATACCCTTCGGTTAGCACTGCTCATTATTTATATACATTGAAAAGGATCATGTGAAAAGTAACTACAAAATGTAAAGTGCAAATAAATTCGAATTGTCGGGATTTCAAAAATTGGACGCCATGATTCAGGAATCGAATTGTACATCACGCAACAGTTCTATTTATCATATAATTTGACAGTTTAAATAGGGTTCAAAATCGGATACCACTTGATTGATAAATCATGAGTTAGCAAATCATGAATAATTTACCAACATAATAGTTACAGTTTGTGATCATACCATGAATCAAAAGGGTTCAGAATCTAACACCACTCGGTTTATGAATCATGAGTTTGCAAATTTTGGTTGTAACCCTAGTGGTGACAACTAAAACGCTAAATCGTCAAAATTATATCCCTGTGAAAACAATTCGTACCAATTCAAATTGGAAAACCACAAATTCATGTAGGGATGTCCAATGGGCCGGGTCGAGCTAAAAGAACCCTGACCCTGCCCTCCTACCCGGCCCTTTGACCCTACCCTGACCCTGCCTGACTTAATCTTAACACTAGCACTAAATTTATTCCTAATAATCTTTTATATATAGAAAAATATTCAAAACTCAAAGAATTTAATAAATTTTATGTAGTACAAGTTACAATTTTATTAATATATTAAATTAATTGATTTTTTTAAATTATAGACCTAATGTGAAGGGTCGGCTCTAGGGTCGGCCCCGCCCGGCCCTTTCTTTACCCTGCCCTAGGGCGGCCCTAAGGGTCATCAAAAAGTCGACGGCCCGACCCTGCCCTGCCCTAAGGCTTCCATCGGGCGTGGTAAAACCCCTTAAAGCCCACACTGCCCTGCCCTTAATAGGGCTGGGCCGACCCGACCCTGCTCATTGCCGACCCCTACGCTCGTTGCTTGACTCTTCATTACTATTGTTAATTTTAGATTTTAATTCACCTGAATACAGTAAATAATATTATAACCCTCAACTATAGGTAACTTTAAAATTAGCATTAATCATACAAAAAGATCTTTGATCCATCAATTGCTATAAGACAATTCATTAACCAATAGTAAGCAAATGATGAATCATACGTTTACAAACAATCGTAAAAGAACAAATCAGATACTTTTGAGCATTGACGGGTAATTAAAAAACATAGTTGCGTATTGCATAGGCTAAGAACAATATTTCAAATGAATCAAAATATAAAATGTTGCATGGTTAAGAAAAAAGTATATTATTTTATGAGCTAAACAAAAAAATTACTCACCTACAATTCTTACTGATGACATACATAATATTCTAATTTTAAATCAACTAAAACAATGGAATTGGTTCGAGAAGGACAATCAAAGTTTCGTGAGATGGAGAGCCATCATCCTTCGACCGTTAATTTGTATGAATCTAACGGTTGATATTAATAACCGTAACTCTCAACCGCCCTTGTATTTTGCAAATCCAACCGCCTAACTTAATTAAAAACTAACTTTAATCTTTAGATCAATTAAAATCAACGTTTAAGATGATGTCTCTCCGTCTCTCAACAATTACATGTCTCCCTAAAACCTAACTCCTAAAACAATTTGTAATATTATAACCCTTAACTATATGTAAAATTTTAAAAATCCTATTAACACTTATAATTATAATTATAATTATAATTGTAAAATTGTACAAACACTTATAATTATAGATCAGAGACGTGGGGTAAAGATCTAGAAGGATAGTTAAATATTTGTGAAACCGTAGGACATGATTTCAATCGTTAATTTATAATCATCTAACGGATGAGATTAAAAGAAAAAAACCTCCAAGTCCAAACGCCCTGTGTTTTTTGCAAATCCAACCGCCAATTTTAATAAAAACTAACTTTAATCTCAACCGTTAGATTAATCAAATCAATGGTTGAGATTTCGTCCTTCCATCTCACAAATACTTGACGTCCTCTTAGAACTTAACCCCAAAGACTGTATGCATTGATGGATAATTAAAAAAAATGTATATACAATCATGATTTAATATCATGCTACAAAACATCACATTAATCAAAATCAGGGAAAAAGGATCTAAACTTACAAAATTACGAAACGTCTACGGATTATTGGTCCCTTCTGTAGAAAAGGAGGATCGTATGTCGCCGGAGCTCCGGCGAGCTTAACAGGAAGACGATCAGAGATGAAGAAAATTGATTGTATTGAATTGATCTCCACAATGGAGGTAAAGGTAGTTATATACTGTTACAGATTATCTGCTAATTACATTTCTTGACTAAACTACTCTATAATTACAAATTGGTCCTTGAACTAACGTCCTATTACAGAAACTGACCTAATTCAAATTAGGTCACTTAACCGGGCTCGTCTTTCTCTTTCAGTGGTGTCGGCGCTGGACGTGCTGACGAAGCTGGTGGAGCCGAGCTTGGACCAGTGTCTCCAACACCCCCCGCAAGCTCAACCTGTGGAGAGTATTAGAACAGTTGAGCTTGGAGCTGAGCTTGGACAAAGTATCTCCAGGCAGGGCTTTTGTAAGTATGTCAGCTGGTTGATCTATGGTGGAGATAAATCGGGGAAGGATGAGTCCAATGAGTAAGTGTTGTCGAACAAGATGACAATCCAGCTCCACGTGTTTCGTCTGTTCGTGGAATACAGGGTTCTTAGCTATGTGGATAGCTGACCTGTTGTCACAAAATAAGGGAATTGGATCTGAGCAGGGCAGTTGCAGTTCAGTTAAGACTCTGGTAAGCCATACTAACTCACAACACGTCTGAGCCATAGACCTGTACTCAGCTTTTTGCAGATGATCGGGATATAACCTGTTGTTTCTTTGTTTTCCAGGAAATCAAAGAGTTACCCAGCAGGACTGCATAACCTGTGATTGATCTCCTCGTTAGTGACAAGAAGCCCAGTCAGAATCACAAAAGGCAGTAAGAGTCAAAGATTGATTTGAAGGATATAGAAGACCCTGTGCAGGGGCATTTTTGAGGTATCTCAAAACCTTCTGTGCTGCTGCCATATGATCTTCAGTAGGATTTGCCATGAATTGACTTAGTGTGTGTACTAGGAAAGACAAATCAGGGCGAGTCACTGTTAGGTAGATTAGTTTCCCAACAAGGTGACGATAGGAAGTAGGATCTTCCAACTTAGGAGCAGTAGAGAGAGCCAACTTTTGTTTTGTGTCCATTGGAACATCTGATGGCTTGCAAGCTAATAAACCTGCCTCACTGATCAGGTCCATTGCATACTTCCTTTGATTTAGAAAAATACCTTTGTCTGAACGAGCTACTTCAATGCCTAGGAAGTAATGTATCTAACCTAGGTCTTTTATCTTGAACTGAGAATCAATAAACTCTTTGATGCTGTTAATGAGCTTAGTAGATGTCCCAGTTATAAGAACGTCATCAACGTATACCAGGAGGATTATAAAGTCATCAGACCTTGTATATGTGAAGAGGGAATAGTCATTTAGACTTGCAGTAAAACCATAGGCAATCAGGGCATCACTAAATCTGCTGAACCACTACCTTGAAGCTTGTTTTAACCCATATAGGCTTTTTAACAATCTTCATACTTTCCCTTGAGATTTTTCAGCCTTGTAGAACCTAGGGGGAAGAGTCATGTAAACTTCTTCATTGAGAGTGCCACGTAGGAAGGCATTATTGACATCTAGTTGGTATATAGGCCAACTCTTTGTAGCAGCAATGGCTAGAACTGTCCTAACAGTAGGCATTTTTACAACAGGGGCAAATGTATCTTCATAATCTAGGCCTTCTTGCTGAGTATAACCTTTAGCAACCAATCTAGCTTTGTGCCTTTCTATTGATCCATCTGAATGCCTCTTTGTTTTGTACACCCATTTACAACCAACACAATTTTTTCCTTTTGGCAACTCTGTAATGATCTAAGTATTATTTTCTTGCAGGGCTGATATCTCATTGTTCATAGCCTGAACCCAATGAAAGCTTTTACTGGCTTGGGTATAAGAAGAGGGTTCTTGGTCAGAGGTTATTGATAGAGTGCTTTTGTACGCTACTTTAAGTCCGTTACACTGCTTGTATTCTAACATATTTAAGTATAAGATTACGTTTTTGGTGTAGTTTTGTATTTCAGGTTGAAAAGAAGAGTTAGAATAAAAGTGCAACAAGAACGCTGACTTTCGGAGCAAAAGACAACAAGTTGACAAGAGCCAACGGACAACGAGCGCGCGAGCAGTGTGGCGCGCCAGTCTTAGTCGCGCAGAAGACAGCAACACGATGACGTCAGCAGACAGCGAGATATTCGGAACGATGACGTCATCACGCGCAAAGAATATTTCTAAGTTCAGGTTTTGGAGATCAAGTATTTCCTAAGCTGATTTTTAGAGATAAAGAAGATTTCCTACAGATATTCTTGCCAAAATATTCGGGGAAACCCTAGGAGGCAAGACTATAAATACAAAGCTTCATGGAAATCATAAGTGTGCAATTTTAGAGATAGAGAGGCGCAGATTGAAGAAGGATCGGAATTCTGCCGTCGCAAGACTGTTACACGCACTGACGACGCACGCACCAGGCTATAGTCTTTTCACTTGTTGTTTACATATAGATATTGAGATGAATATGTTCAGCATGTCTAGCTAACTTGTTGAATTCAATTTGGACTTTTATCTATGAATCATATGTTTTGAGGTTTTGTTCTTAACGTTTGACCTGTTTAGTATTATTACTCCGAGCAAACTTGCATGATAACTAGTTTAGATAGTTAGGCGAAGCCTTTACCCGCAAACCTAATTATAGACTCTATTATCTACTGTTAAACTATCAGAGGTACGTTACAGTGAATGATAGGAGTAGCACTAGAATAGTTAGTCACTACCTTTACCGGATTCGTGATTAATTAGACTAGGTTGGGTAGTAATATCATATTGACCTTTACCGGAATATATGTGTAAGTTATTAAGCCTTTACCGGGACCTTAGCTTACGTGAACAATCTGTCATAAATCCTTAGAAAAACCTGTGATAAACATAGAAGTTCATAGTGAGAAGTCTAAACTGAGCTCATCTCATATTTATATTTCACACTCGTAAGTTTTCCAGTAGTAGTGTACTCACGCTCCTGTTTTCTGTCTTTTACTTGTTTACTCACAACCCCAATCTTAGTTGTAGATCAAAGGAGATTTCTCACCGTTCCCTGTGGATTCGACCCCAAGCTTACCAAGACTATACTAGTAGGAGAGCCGGGACAAATTTGCAGCACTCAACGACGTGCTCGTCAAATTTTGGCGCCGTTGCCGGGGAGCGGCTAGAGAAGTTTTCTTTTCTTTTCTTTTTCTTTGTTATTTACTTTTTGTTTTCTTATATAAAAAATCCAAAAAAAATTAGTTACGTTTAATTTAGCTGTTGTTTTTGTTTGTATGGAAGATTTTGGTGAGATAGTTAATCGGCAGAAGAAGAGAGACTCCAGACGCGCCAGTGCGCAACGCCGAGAACATCTTTGCTCGCCTACACCCAGCTGAACTCGAGGAAATCAGAAGAGAAGTACGCAGAGATTTAGAGTTCAGAATGGACGCTGAACTACCAAGGAATGACAACCTGCCTCTGAACAACATGGATGTACGCGCACCACCACCTGTCGCGCGCGTACCTGCTCAACCTGTGGCGCGACGCACCATCAAAGAGATGTCGGCTCCTCAAGCCGTTAACCAACCCTGGTGCATCGTGCTACCTCCAGATGGACACTTCGAGCTGCGGACTCAGCTTGTTCACTACATACCAAAATTCCATGGTATGACCAGTGAAAACCCAGTTAAACACGTATGAGAGTTCGTGGCTATCTGTGAGAATATGAGGAATGGGAACGAGGACCCAGAGTTGCTGAAGTTAAGAGCTTTCCCATTCTCACTTTGTGATTCGGCTCGACAATGGTTGATGGGGCTAGCTCCGGGGTCAATAAGGACATGGCCCGAGTTACAAGAACGGTTTCTAGACAAATTCTATCCCGCGGCCAAGGTATCGTTACTACGTAGAGAGTTAGCCGCGCCAAAGCAGTTGCACGGAGAGTCACTATCTGAGTATTACGAGCGGTTCAGGGAACTTGAAGTGAACTGCTACAATCACGGACTCCCCCAACACGTACTGATCGAGAACTTCCTCAATGGATTAACTGAGATGGAACTCAGGTTGCTAAATGCTTGCGCAGGAGGCAATGTGAGGAACATGTACCCGGAGGATGTTTGGAAGTTAATAGAGGACACGGCCGATCAAGTCAGATATCAGGTTTCTTTGGAGAACAACCGTGCTAGATCATTGCATCAAGTGGATGTCACTGGAGAGATTAAGGAATTAAGAGATATGATGCCGAAACTGATGATGAAACAGAGCGTCGATACAAGACCCTGCGAATTCTGTCACGCCACAGACCATCTGACAGACGCATGCCCCTCCCTATTCGAAGAACACGCAGATGTTAATGTAGTAGGAGGATGGAATAATGGTCAGGCTAGGCAAGGACAGCCTAGATTTGGATTAGCTGAGAACGGGTTTAGTTGGAAGAATGAGCAGAATTTCCAAAGACCGCGCGCTGACTGGCGCGCGCAACCTAATGCACCTGCTGGCGCGTGACCTTACGCACCAGCCGCTTCTTACAACCCACCACATAAACGCGCTGAAGGACCAGTGCAGTACAACCAGCAGCCACCCAAGAAGTCACTAGAGGAAATAGTAGGTCAGTTGGCCGAGACAGTGCGAAGGAATGAAGAGCAGAATGACAAAAGGTTTAAACTAATAGAGAACCAGCTCACACAGATCGCCACTGCTGTGAATGAATTGAAGGCTAGTGATGGTAATCTACCCTCTCAGGTCATTCAGAACCCGAAGGGAAGTATAAACATGGTCCAGATTGACGCGCCACAACCAGACAACACTAGCGCGACAGTTGATACACGCGTCACTGTTGGCGCAGCAGAGCAGAGTAGAGAATTAATTATCGTGCCAGTATTCACACGCACTGACCCTGACATACCAAAGCAGAAGGATGATATCATTCTGAATGATTTCCAAGCAAGCCTAAAGTTATGTTTGGCCCCAGATCTACCGGAAAAGCTTGCTGATCCCGGTACCTTCACAATTCCATGCACCATTGGAGATACAGATGTTAGCGAGTGCATGCTAGATTTGGGAGCCTCGGTAAATCTGCTACCGTATTCTTTATACTCCACATCATCAATGGGACCTCTGGAGCCAACGGACATTGGATTACTACTTGCGGACAACTCACGGACCGAAGCGAAGGGGAAGATAGTAGATGTCTTGACTCATGTCGGCGGACTCAAGTTCCTAGCAGACTTCTATGTAGTCGACATGAACAAGCCGAATACTGAAGCAAGAGAAACCGTGTTGCTTGGCCGACCATTCATGAGAATCGCGCAAGTGTGCATTGATGTCGGTAAAGGTATGGTGACACTACAGGATAAGAAGCGCATACTCAGATTAGATGTCATCAACAGAATCAGGTTGTCCGAGGAACCATTAGGAAGTGATCGGATGAAGTTCAAAGACAAAGCACCAGTACCGAAGCATTCTGAGTTAATGCGCGCCAGCCAGAAGACTATGCCTTTGGCGCGCCAGAACAACATAAAGAGTAAGCCACCTAATAAGAAGAGCAAGGAGCGAAGACGAGAGCAATACGATACTTGGGATCAGCATCGGAATGCAAATATGGTGCGCAGGATGATCATGCAGAATAGAGATGCGCGACTCAAGGACGCGCGAGAGCTTACACGCGCACATACTGGCGCGTCCGAAGGGCCTAAACGCTAAGTTTCGCATTTTCTATTTCTTTACCCTCCGATCATATTGACTACTCTTGTTTATCTGATACTAACTCACTCGAATTTTTGCCATGCAGAGACGATGCTAATACGGAAGGGGGCAAAAGTTCAAGTGTGGGGGAGGAGATCTGTGCGCCATGAGTGCACATTTGCATCGAGCTAACGACGTTAAACAAAGCACTCGTCGGAAGGTACGCCGACAAACTTAACGTAGATTATTTTCGTTTGTTTTGTGTGTTTAGTTTTAGTTTTAGTTTTAGGTTTAGTTTTGGGCCCATGTAGTTTTGGGCCACGCATGCATGTGAGTTTTTGTGCTATAAATATGTGATGTGGGGTTCATTTTGTGTTACATTTCATTTTTAACTTATCTCACTAAACACAAAAACCCAAAGCCACCAAAGCCACCACCGACCGCCGCCACTGCCGCCGCGCCGCCGCCGCCGTCAAACCCAGAATTTCGTGATTTTCGGACAGAACGTAGATCTCAGTGCAAGTAATCTACTGTTCAAATTTCAATGCATTTGGATCAGTTTTGGTGTACCAATTGTCCAGTGGAAGTTTAGATCTAGATCTGCATAGTGCACGCGCGTGACAGGACACGCGCGCCAGATAAGGATTGTTCAGTGTTTTTCTTGCTTGCTATTATGTCGATCTGCAGAGACCAGTCTGAGAAATTGGATTTTGAGCTTAAGTATAGGATGTACAGTAGGTGTGAGATTTTGCCTACGGTTTTTGTGGATGAGGAGTTCCTCCGTGAGATGGGGCTCTATGAAGAAGTGCATGCTGCTTTCACCGCAACTGGATGGGGAGTGTTTATGGAGCTATCCTCAGACACGGACGTGGAGGATACACTGGAGTTCCTCGCGTCATATGAGGGACTAGCTGATCGGATTCGGTACCGCCACAGGGGCGTGTACTATGAGGCCGCGCCATCACAGTTCGGCGCAGTCATGGGACTCGCACGCATGCCTGGCGCAGAAGTAGACGAACAGACGGACCAAGAGGCTTGGGACGGTTGGATGGACGGTAATAAGCCGTATGCAGGAGGAAGAAGCCTCGGAACTGACTTGTTGGATCCGAAGATATTCTATCTTCAGAGGCTGATCTCGCACTCGATATTGGGCCGGTACAATGGATCTCAGAGGCCCGGATTAATGGACATGGAGATCCTCAAGGGTCTCTACTATGGGAAGAAGGTGCGCTACACGCGCCTGCTCACCAGCTACTGGGAAGCGGTGAGCATGAAGGGCCCACTGCTATGTGGAGGCTTGATCACGCACTTTCTGCGTGCGCTGCATATGGAACCATGGATTGAGGATCATACTATTGTACGGGCTGAGTACCTGACACGCCAGAAGATGCGTCTGTATAAGGGGATAAAGATTCGCGCGGATGGTACCGCATATTGGAGCTACAGGCCCGAGTTAGAGAATGCCAGACCTGCGCCAGAGGTAGAGGCGCAAGAGCCAGTGGCACCTAGAAGGAGCAGGCGCAGATCTGAGCGTGCGCGAGCTGAGACCAGCGCACAAGGCAGTGGTGCACAAGTGCAGATTGATGAGCGCTGGGTGTTCAACGCCCAGCGTGTGATGGAATATGTGGCACCCCAGGGTGCTAACTTGGACTTAACGCCACCCAGGGGTTGGCGCGCGGGCGATCCAATTCCAGAAGAATATGCAATCCAGGATGCCGACCCAATTGAAGAGCTCACCCCGATCATTCTCCTCGTCTTCTTTTTCTGCTTCTTTTTAAATATGTTGTAATCGGTGTCTGAGCATTATCGGTGGCTGACTATTTGAACTATGCTTTAAAAACTCTTGTATTTTGAATTATCACTATGAACGGTGTTTTAATGCAATCGGTGTTTGACTTATTTCGGTGGGTGGCCATATTCTGAATTATGATCGGTGCAAATTGCTATATGCGCATGCATTACTATTGCCTTCTTCACTACTTTTGCATAACGTGAGGACACGTTTTTGTTTAAGTGTGGGGGGGTAGTAGTACATCTATCGTAGGAGTAGTTTAGATTTTTTCATTTTTAGGATAAATTTTTCGTTTTTAATTTAGTTTAGACAAACTGCATGTGAACATCTCAAGAGGTAATTGTGCGCGAGAAACACTGGCTTGCGCGACCTGTGTGCGTACTCGCGCACCTGTGCTAATTTGTGCATATATGACATATTCTGATTTTTTTGTTAATTTTTTTTGAATTTTGTGTATCTCTTAAGTGGAATAAATATGGATGTGGAGCTGATAGAAACGTCCTAGAGAAGCAGTCGACCGAACGAAGCTTGAGGATCGGTTGTATGGTTATGAGTATTCATGGAGATTGGTACTTCGCGGTCAAAGGATAAAAGAGCAAGCTCAGTCACGCAGATGCCGAAGGCGGAAACCCTAATGGCTTGACGAGACGGGAAAACAGACCGTGTTCGCTGAAGTTAGTCGCTCAGGAAGGGGCGCGCGGTTGCAAACGCGTGGCCTGACTTGCGCGCGACTGGTCAGAAGCGAGAGCGGGGCGTGGTTCCATAGCTGCTATCCGAAGGCCATGATTGGAAACCGTTCTAGGGAAAAGTAGACCCGGGCCAGAGAAAAGAAAGTATTCAATTCAAAGTTAAAGCTCAAAAGGCCGAAACAATGAAAAGAAGAAATTGTGCAACAAAAGAGTTATCATCTATCCATGAAACAAACAGTGAAGCGTCAAAGACGTTAAGCTCAGAAACCCTAAGACGCGGATCAATCACGTATCAAAGAAAGCGAATACAAATAACCATGCAATCGCAACTCAAGAAGAATTCGGTGACCGGTGCTTGAAAAGGACTATCTCCCAATCATCCGAATTGATATGCATTCCATAAGAGAGATAACACAAGGTTTGAATTAATGACTTAAATCAGTTTTATGTTGTATAATCACAGTTGCGCAGGTTGTGAGAGAGGCGCAGACGTGTGGCGCAGTACGTCCAAACATTCACGCGTGCATTACACAAAAGGTAAGTGATAGAGCGTAGTTGTACGCTACTTTAAGTCTTTTACAGTGCTCATATTCTAACACATTTCATTATAAGATTACGCTTTTGGTGTAGTTTCGTATCTCAGGTTCAAGAGAAGAGTTAGAACAAAAACACAACAAGAAGGCTGAATTCCAGAATAAAAGACAACAACTTGACAACAAAGGACAGAAGGCCACTAGCGCGCGAGCACTATGGCGCGCGAGTGAAAGTCGCGCAGAAGACAGCAAAACGGTGATGTCAGCAGACAGCGAGATATTCGGAACAATGACGTCATCACGCGCTAAGAGATTTCTAAAATCGGTTTTTGGAGATTTAAGGTTTCCTAAGCTGATTTTTAGAGATAAAGATGATTTCCCTCAGATATTCTTGCCTAAATATTCGTGGAAACCCTAGAAGGCAAGGAATATAAATACAAAGCTTTATGGAAATCGAAGGAGAGGGAGAGAGCTGACGGCGCAGAGCAGAATTTCGGCGAAGACGTGCGCACAACCTGTCACGCGAGCCAGACGACGCAGCATCCAGATTTGTCTTGTTATTTAGTTGTCTTATAATTATTCTTGAGATGTATTCGATCAGTATGTCTAGCTAACTTACTGATTTCGGTTTGGATTTGGATCTATGAATAATATGTTTTTGAGGTCTTGTTCTTAATTTACATGATCAAGTCTAGTATTATTATTCCGCACTCCGTTGCATGATAATTAGGTTAGACAATTAAGCGAAGCCTTGCACCGCAGACTTAGTTGTAGAATCTAGTATCTATAGTTAATTTTCTTTTCTTTTCTTTTAAATAAAAAATCCAAAAATATTAGTTACGTTTAATTTAGTTGTTGTTTTTGTTTTTGCATGGAAGAATTTGGTGAGAATAGTGTCATCGGCAGACGAGCAGGAACTCCAGACGCACCAGCGCGTAACGCTGACAACGTTTTTGCACGCCTGAACCCAGCGGAACTCGAGGCAATCAGAAGAGAAGTACGCAGAGACTTAGAGTTCAGAATGGACGTTGAACTACCCAGAAATGATAATCAGTTGAATGATAACATGGATAGACGCGCGCCACCTCCTGGCGCGCGTGCCTGCTCAACCAGTGGCGCGACGCACCATCAAGGAGATGTCTGCTCCTCAAGCTGTGAATCAACCATGGTGCATAGTACTGCCTCCAGATGGACACTTCGAACTGCGGACTCAGCTTGTTCACTACATACCAAAATTCCATGGTATGGCTAGTGAGAATCCAGTAAAACATGTACGAGTTCGCGGCCATTTGTGAGAATATGAGGAATGGGAATGAGGACCCAGAATTGTTGAAGCTTAGAGCCTTCCCGTTTTCACTATGTGATTCAGCTCGACAATGGTTGATGGGACTAGCGCCGGGTTCAATAAGGACATGGCCGAATTACAAGAACGATTTCTAGACAAGTTTTATCCCGCGGCCAAAGTGTCACTGCTGCGTCGAGAGTTAGCTGCGCCGAAACAGTTGCATGGGGAATCATTATCAGAGTATTACGAGCGGTTCAGGGAACTTGAAGCGAACTGCTACAATCATGGACTCCCGCAACATGTGTTGATAGAGAACTTCCTCAACGGACTTACTGAGATGGAACTCAGGTTGTTGAATGCTTGCGCAGGAGGCAACGTGAGGAATATGTACCGGAGGATGTTTGGAAATTAATAGAGGACACGGCTGACAAGTAGATATCAAGTACTAACCGTACTAGATCTCTGCATCAAGTGGATGTCCTGGCGAGATCAAGGAATTAAGGATATGATGCAGAAGCTAATGACGAAACAAAGCGTCGAAACAAGAGCGTGTGAATTCTGTCACGCCACAGACCATCTTACTGACGCATGCCCCTCCCTATTCGAAGAACACGCAGATGTTAATGCAGTAGGAGGATGGAACAATGGACAAGCTAGGCAAGGACAGCCTAGGTTTGGATTGGCAGAGAATGGGTTTAGTTGGAAGAACGACCAGAATTTTCAGAGGCCGCGCGCTGACTGGCGCGCGCAACCTAATGCTCCCACTGGCGCACGACCTTACGCGCCAGTACCTTCCTATAACCCACCGCACCGACGCACTGAAGGACAAACGCAGAATGCTCAGCAGCCTCCCAAGAAATCATTAGAAGAAATAGTGGGACAGTTGGCAGAGACAGTAAGCAGAAACCAAGAGCAGAACGAAAAACGTTTTACCTTAATCGAGAGTCAGCTGTCACAAATTTCCGAGACCGTAACTGAGATCACAAACCACAGGAAGGCAGCTCAAGCCAGATTGCAGAATGGTGTTAACGCGGTGCTATTAAGGTCAGGGAAGGAAATATCGACTGCGCCAGAGACAACTCGCGCAAAGAAAAGCACACACGCGCAGAATACGGACTCAGCACCCGAGGCAAGCGCACCAGTTGCAGAGACGGATGGTCAGTCTAACAACAAACTACCACTTCCTTTCCCTACTCAGAGAAATAAGCCAAAGAAGACCGAGCTAGATCAGGAACTGTATGATCTGTTCAGCAAAGTAGAAATCAACATCCCGCTTATAGATGCACTGAAACAAATCCCGAGGTATGCAAAGTTTCTAAAAGATCTATGCACCAACAAAAGAAGAAAAGGTGGACAGCAAGAGCAAGTGCAGCTGAACGCAAACGCCTCAGCGATAGTGCAACACAAGGTACCACCTAAATGCAAGGATCCAGGTACGTTCACTATCTCATGTACTATAGGTAACTCTGTAAGTGGATAACTGCATGATAGACTTAGGGGCATCTATAAATGTTCTACCTCATTCTTTATACACATCCCTACGCATTGGACCACTTAAGCCTGCAGGGTTGACAATCCAACTAGCGGATAGGTCATGCAAGCAACCAGTAGGCATGGTCGAAGATGTGCTTGTGAGGGTAGGAGAATTGTGTGTTTCCAGCAGATTTTTATGTGCTAGAGATGGAAGGAACGTAGCTGCCGACACTGCTCAAGTATTGCTCGGCCGACCCTTCTTGATGACCGCACGAACAAGAATCGACGTATGGAAAGGAACGCTTTCAATGGAAGTTGATGATGAGGTCATACACTTCAATATATTCAAGGGCATGCAGTTTCCATATGATGATTCCACGATTAACGCACTGGATATTATCGATGAGGCGGGGAAGAAGAACAGGCGCGTCAGGTAACTAGCGCACTATAGACACGCACGACGAAGATGGGGACGCCGAAACTAAAGACACGAGGTACCTTATTTCCAGAACCGAATTATGTACGGCTAACACGGGCGTCTCTAATACCATACAGGAACCTCAAATTGTGCTTAAGCAACTTCCGGAGCACCTGAAGTATGTCTTTCTGGACGATGAGGGGACTAAGCCGGCAATCATAAAGAACCAGTTGGATCCTGCGCAAGAAGTACGCCTAGTAGAAGTCTTGCGCAACAACAGGCGCGCATTAGGGTGGACATTGGATGACTTGCGCGGAATCAGCCCGGACGTCTGCATGCATCGAATTCTATTAGACGATGGAGCTAAACCATGCAGAGATGCTCAGCGAAGACTCAACCCTATCATGATGGAGGTCGTGCAGAAAGAGATCATCAAATTGCTCGACGCTGGAATTATTTACCCCATCTCCGACAGCGAATGGGTGAGCCCCATTCATATGGTTCCAAAGAAAGGAGGGATCACAGTAGAAAAGAACGCAGAAGGTGAACTAGTGCCGAAACGAATACAAACTGGATGGCGGATGTGCATAGACTACCGAAAGCTGAATACAGTCACTCGCAAGGACCACTTCCCTCTACCCTTCATAGACCAAATGCTTGACCGATTGGCAGGTAAGCCACATTATTGTTTCTTGGATGGGTTTTCAGGTTATAACCAGATTCCTATAGCCGCTGAAGACCAAGACAAGACAACATTCACTTGCCCTTTCGGTACGTTTGCCTTCCGGCGCATGTCTTTTGGTTTATAACGCACCAGGTACGTTCCAAAGGTTAGTTATGAGCATATTTTCGGACATGTTAGGTTCTTGCATCGAGGTATTTATGGACGATTTCACCGTGCATGGTGACACGTTTGATACATGTTTGGAAAATCTAGATAAAGTGTTGAAACGTTGCATCTCCAAAAATCTTGTTCTAAATTATGAAAAGTGTCACTTCATGGTCACACATGGAGTGGTGCTCGGCCACATTGTCTCAAGGGAAGGTTTAAAAGTAGATAGGCTAAGATTGATCTTATTGCTAGTTTACCATACCCTACGAATGTCAGAGAAATCAAATCTTTTTTAGGGCATGCAGGATTCTACAGACGTTTCATTCAAGATTTTTCTAAAATTTCAACGCCATTATCTAACCTCTTGCAAAAAGATGTAGTATTTGACTTCACAGATGCCTGTCGCGCCGCATTTGACACACTGAAGCGCGCACTGACTAGCGCGCCAGTACTACAGGCGCCAGATTGGACCCTGCCGTTCGAACTGATGTGTGACGCAAGCGATTATGCTGTTGGCGCAGTACTGGGTCAACGCAAGGATAAGAAACCCCACGCCATCTACTATGCCTCGCGCACACTGGACACAGCACAGCGAAATTACACTACCACAGAAAAAGAGTTGCTAGCCATCGTATTTGCCCTTGAAAAATTCCGTGCTTACATATTGGGGACCAAAGTTACCATATTCACGGACCACGCAGCACTAAGGTATTTAATGTCCAAGAAAGAAACCAAACCGAGACTAATGCGTTGGTTGTTACTATTACAGGAGTTCGATATCAATATCAAAGATAAAAAGGGGTCCGACAACACAGTAGCCGACCACTTGAGCCGAATAGTCAGGGACGAGGAACAAGGGCATATAACGGAAACTTTCCCCGACGAGCATATAATGACGATACAAGGTAAGGCCCCATGGTACGCTCACATCGTGAATTACCTGGTCACTGGTACGTTTCCCCTTCTTTCAATAAACCGCAGCAATTACGATTAAAACATGACGCTAGAATGTATTTATGGGATGATCCGTACCTTTTAGAATAGGCCCGGATCAGATACTTAGACGCTGCGTCCCAGATCATGAAATAGACTCAGTTCTAACCTTTTGTCATGAACACGCTTGTGGAGGCCATTTCGGCCCGAAACGAACAAGTAGAAAAATCCTAGATTCTGGTTTTTATTGGCCACATGTGTTCAGGGACTCTTACGCGCACTGCAAAAGTTGCGATAGATGTCAGCGCGCAGGTAATATATCGGCGCGCAACGAGATGCCACAGACGCCCATCACTGGTGGACGAGGTATTTGATCTGTGGGGAATAGATTTCATGGGACCCTTTCCCCCTTCATTTGGATTTGAGTACATTCTAGTAGCAGTGGATTATGTGTCTAAATGGGTTGAAGCTAAAGCTACAAGAAAAGATGATGCTAAAACTGTTACTGATTTTTTGCGCACTAACGTTTTCTGCCGTTATGGTGTACCCAAGGCACTGATCAGTGACCAGGGAACTCATTTTTGTAACAGAATGATGGCACAGGTACTCAAACATTACGGAGTTCAGCATAGGATATCCACGGCCTACCATCCACAGACAAACGGTCAAGCTGAAATCTCAAACAGAGAAATCAAACGAATACTTGAGAAGATGGTTAAACCGACACGCAAGGATTGGAGCCTCAGGCTGGATGATGCGCTATGGGCGTACAGGACGGCTTTCAAAACACCAATTGGCACTTCACCATTCCGGTTGGTTTTCGGGAAAGCTTGTCACCTCCCGGTAGAAGTGGAGCATAAGGCTTACTGGGCATTGCGTGCGTGCAATCTAGACCTGGATAGCGCAGGGCGTGAACGGATGTTGGACTTAAACGAGCTGGATGAGTTGCGTGCAGACGCCTATGACAGCACGCGTGACTACAAGCTGCGCACCAAGATATATCACGATAAGTTTATTCTTCGACGTTCTTTTAATATTGGTGATAAAGTGCTGTTATTCTCATCTAGATTAAAGATCATGCCAGGGAAATTGCGAAGCAGGTGGACTGGACCATTTACAATCACAAAAATCTTTCCACATGGAGCCGTAGAACTCGAGGATGAGAAAGATCATCATCGCTTCAAGGTAAACGGCCAGCGCATTAAGAAGTATCTCTCGGGCCCTGTTCCACCAGTACAGGAATTCGACCTCTTATCACCAGGTGAGTTAGGAGAAGCTGCACCAGACCTAGCAGACGCACGCACCACAAACCACGCGCGCCAGAAGACGCGTACAAGAGGTCGCGCGGACATTGAGAAAATACCACGGCACTGACCAAATCAGGTACTGTCGAGCCAGCGACGTTAAAACCAAGGCACTTCCGGGAGGTAACCCGTGCATTCCTATTGCCTTCTTTATTACTTATGCATAACGTGAGGACACGTTTTTGTTTAAGTGTGGGGGGGCAGTAGTATATCTATCTTAGGAGTAGGAATTTTTTTTTTTTTAGGATAAATTTTTCGTTTTTTTAGTTTAAAACAAACCAAACCGAAAGTTGAACACATCTCAAGAGGTATTTGCGCGCAAGAAACATTGGCGTGCGACCTGTGTGCGTACTCGCGCACCTGAGGTAATTTGTGCTTATATGACATATTCTGATTTTTGGTAATTTTTTCGAATTTTGTGTATCTCTTGAGTGGAATAACGAGGGATGTGGAGTTGATAGAAACGTCCTAGAGAAGCAGTCGATCGAAAAGCTTGAGGATCGGTTGCATGGTTATGAGTATTCGTGGAGGTTGGTACTTCGCGGTCAAAGGAATAAGAGCAAGCTCAGTCACGCAGATGCCGAAGGCGAAACCCTACCAGCGTGACGAGACGGAAAAACAGACCGTCTTCGTGGAAGTCAGTTGCTCAGGAAGGGGCGCGCGGTTGCAAACGCGTGACCTGACTTGCGCGCGACTAATCAGAAGCGAGAGCGGGGCGTGGTTCCATAGCTGTTATCCGAAGGCCGTGATTGGAAGCCGTTCTAGGGAAAAATAAGGATCCGGACCAGAAAGCAGAGTATTCAATTCAAAGTGAAAGCTTACAAGGCCGAAACGATGAAAAGAAGAAATTGTGCAACAGAGTTATCAATATGTCCGAGAAACAAACAGTAAAGCGTCAAAGACGTAGAGCTCAGAAAACCCTAAGACGCGGATCAATCACGTACCAAAGAAAGCGGATACGAATAACCATGCAATCGCGAATCAAGAAGAATTCGGTGACCGGTGCTTAAGCAGGACTATCTCCCAATCATCCAAATTGATTTGCATTCCACAAGAGAGGTAACACAAGGTTAGAATCAGTTACTTTAATCAGTTTAGTGTTGTAGAGTCACAATTGCGCAGGTTGTGAGAGTGGCGCACATGTGTGGCGCAGTAAGTCCAACATTCACGCGTGCAGTACACAAGAGGTAAGGAAGCCGACTTGTTCAGGGACGAACAAGAGTAAGTGTGGGGGATTTGATAGAGTGCAGTTGTACGCTATTTTATGTCCTTTACACTGCTTTTATTCTAACATATTATGGTATAAGATTACGCTTTTGGTGTAGTTTTGTATTTCAGGTCTTAAAGAAGAGTTAGAACAAAAACGCAACAAGGAGGCTGAATCTCGAGCAAAAAGATAACAAGGCAACGACAACAGACAAAAGGCCATGGCGCGCGAGTGAAGGTCGCGCAGAAGACAGCAAAACGGTGACGTCAGCAGATAGCGAGATATTCGGGACGATGACGTCATCACGCGCGAGAATATTTCTAAGTTCAGTTTTTGGAGATTTAATATTTCCTAAGCTGATTTTTAGAGATATAGATGATTTCCTACAGATATCCTTGCCTAAATATTCGTGGAAACCCTAGGAGGCAAGGCTATAAATACAAAGATTTATGGAGACACACGTACGTAGAAGAGACCAGACGGCTCAGAGCAGAACTCCGATCCGGCCGTGCGCGCAAGCTGTCACGCGAGACTGCCAACGCTACACTACAGATTTGTCTTGTTATTTAGTTGTTATTTAATTATACTTGAGATGTATTCATTCAGTATGAGCAGCTAAACTCACTGAACTCGGTTTGGGTTTGGATCTATGAATAATATGTTTTGAGGTCTTGTTCTTAATTTACATGATTAAGTTTAGTATTATTGTTCCGAACTCAGTTGCATGATAATTAGGTTAGACAATTAAGCGAAGCCTTGCACCGCAGACTTAGTTGTAGAATCTTTTAACTATAGTTAAACTATCAGAAGTACGTGACTGTGAATGATAGGAGTAACACTAGAATAGGCATTAACTACCTTGACCGGATTCGTTATTGACTAGACTAGATTGAATAATAATATCATACGGACCTTGACCGGAATGTATGTGTAGGTTATTAAGCTGTGACAGGACCTTAACCTACGTGAACAGCATGTCATGTATCATTAGTGACCAAGGATAAACATAGAAATTCATAGTGATAAATCTGAACCGAGATCATCTCTTGCATAGTTAATTACATCTTCTTCACTTACTGTCTGTTTGTGCATCAGTGGTACTTGTGCACCAGTTCTGTCTTTTCTTCGTACTTTTTACTCACAACCCCAATTCTTAGTTTGTAGATTGAGAAGAGACTTCCACCGTTCCCTGTGGATTCGACCCCAGCTTGCCGATACTATACTAGTAAGGAGAGTCGGGATAAATTTGCAGCACTCAACGACGTGCTCGTCAGTCTTCTACAACCCTTATCCTCTTACCAAAGATGAAAAATGCCAGCTGCATATCTGACCTCTGACTAATAAGCCTTTGTAATGTGAATCACAAAATAATCTGTAAAATCATCAGTAGCAGACTTGGAGAAATCCTTCCATTGATCATCGGGGAAGAGCAGACAGGATTTATTAAACGTAGACGAATACATTCAAACCTAGCTTTGGCTCACGATCTGGTGCATGATCTGAACAGAGGAGGTAAACACAAAAATACTTTTATAAAATTGGATATGTCGAAAGCCTATGATAGGGTTTCATGGCCTTTTATTATTCGGGTTCTGAGGAAATTGGGTTTTAGTGAAGGCTGGTGTGATATAATCTATAGATGCATCTCCAATATCTGGTATAGAATCAGTTGGCAAGGTCATAATTTCGGCTTCTTCAAATCTACTTGTGGGGTTCGCCAAGGGGACCCCTTATCCCCTAGCCTGTTTGTCTTAACAATGGAATGGTTATCTCGAGGGATGAAGTCTGCCATAACTGAGGGTCGAATGAAGCCTTATACTACTGGTAGAGGTGCTATTCAGGTAAGTCATCTCCTATATGCAGATGACATTTTGATTTTCACAAAAGATTGCTACCAGACTATGAATGTTTTACTGGATTTGTTGGATAAATTTTGTGTGGTAGCAGGCCAAATTATTAACCCTGGTAAAAGTCACATTTTTTCTCCAAACATGTTTCAGAAGAAACTAGAGAGGCAATTTGTGCTTCTACTCATTTTGTTGCTTCTACTCTGCGTACTACATATGTTGGTGCTCCTTTATGCAATGGCGGGATAAAAGTTATTTATTTGGATTCCCTAATCAAAAAATTGAGAAGCAAAATTGGAGGATGGATGAGGAACCTCTTATCAATGGGGGGTAGGTTGACTCTTATTCAATCGGTTCTGAGCTCTATGAGTATCCATGTTATGTCTACTCTTCCTATTCCGGTATCTGTCCTGAAAAAGATGGAGAGTTTAAGTGCTAACTTCCTTTGGGATCATGGAGGGACAAGAAGACATCACTGGATTAGGTACCAACTGGCCAGTAGACCCAAAGAGATGGGGGGTCTGGGGATTAGATCATTATTAGAGTGTCCATTAGCCTTCCAAAGTAAACTAGCATGGGAATTTTTAAATCAGAACAGTCTATGGGCAAAGTATGCAAGATCAAGATTTGTCATTGACAAGCAAGGCTCTGCTATTTGCAATTCTATCAGTCACCTAATTATCCATCTGAAGGAAAATTCAGTCTGGGATTTGGGTGATGGTGAAATGGGTATAGAAGATTTTTGTTGGCATTTTGATATCCCTATTCCCCTATATGCTCCTGATAAATCAGTTAAGGAAGTTTTAAATAATGAATTACAACGCTTCAACTTGCTCATGGATCTGCCAAGAGAGGCGAGTTAATTCTACAGTGAGATTGATTGGAATAGCTCTCCCAGACAACTTCGATGGAAAGGAAATAGCTCTGGGTTTTTCTCAGTTAAGCACTTCCTTCACTCTTTTGGTACTAGATATGATCAACCTAGCTGGGAAAAAATCATTTGGCTGAAATGAATCCTCCAAGGATTACTCTCTTTATGTGGAAGCTTATGTTAAATGGTCTTCCAACAGATGCTAACATTCGAAGAATAGGAATTCCTATAACCTCGAAATGTGTTTGCTGTCACAAAGAGGTGGAAACTCTCAACCACCCGTTCTTTAAAGGGCAATGGGCCCAGGTTCTCTGGAGTACGATATCATAGGTTTTCTCCTGTGATTTTCCCCTGTCTCTAGCGTCCTTTAGCAGGTCTAGGTTTAACAACTTCAATAAAAAGAATTTCAGGGACTGTTTGAAATCCGGCTTAACCTGTTATGGTCTCTGGTGGATCTGGAATGAGCGTAACAACATGATTCATGATAGGAAAACCACATCCTTGCAGAATAACATCTCCCTGTGGGTTGATAGGCTTATGTATGACAAAACAGCTCCTCCTAAGGATGACAAGGATATTAGATGGCTTTCTCTGATATTGGGCAGCAACATAAATAGAATGCCAACTTTAAAAGGGAAATGGAGATATTGGAAACCTGGTGAAGATGGTCTTACCCTCAACTTCGCTTTAATTGATGTTCAAGATCACATTAAAGGTGCAGGTGTTGTTAGGAATGTCACGGCTCGTTTTCTTTTGCTTTCTTAATAATCATTGATAAAACTAATATGAATAATGAACTAATCTCTTTTGTTACTTATGCTTTGGAGCTTTGTCAGGAGGAGAATTTTAGAATTTCTCACATCCAGAGCTCTAGTCAAGGTCTGTCCACTATCCCTTGGCAACTTCAAAGGTTAAGGGATAGATATCAAGTTAAAAGCATTAAGCACATTCCTCCCATGATCAATAATGCTGCCATTCAGCTAGCTTATAAGAATCTGCTCAACCGGACCTTTCTCTCTATTCAGCAACTCCCACAATCTGTTCGAGATTGTATTAGAAGTGAAGGTCACTTCCTCCCAAATTTCTGCAGCCCCAATGATCTCGAGGTTAACAGGCCTGCCATAGTGTCTAGAGATGATAATCTGATTTAGCAATCTTGTTTATGGCGTTTTTGTGCCTTTTTTGATTATTTTTGTTTCTTTGTGTTTCAACTAGACTCCGACATGTGGAACCAGCTCCTGTTTCTAATCTGGGTCTGTCCAGATTTTTTTATTTATCCTCAGCAGGTATGTCGCTAAAACAAATTGGTTTTATAAAATCTAGATGTATACTCCACGTTCCGGGCTTTTTGGAACTTTTTATTAATAAATTCCCTGGCACCGACTAGGTTTAATTAAAAAAATAAAATTAAAAAATAAAAGGGGATTTTTAGGAATTTGTCTACAAAACTGGCTTGTTAAGATTAGTCATTTTAAGTAAACAATAATGATTTGAAAGCATTTCATGAGATTCTGAGTATGTAAAAGAGTAGAAGAATGCGTGACGAACCGAAATACTCATACAAATTCTTCGTTTCTAGTAACTTTGTTAGTTAAAAGGGGTTTCCTACGAATTCGTCTACATTACTTGCTCGTTAAAAAAGTCTTTATAAGTAAACAACAATGATTTGAAAGCATTGCATGAGATTCCTTTGGAATAAGGGAAACATGTTGGAATAAGGGAAACATGTTGGGTACATTTTGGGTACATGTTGGACTTAAGGAAGCATGGAGGACCAATGTTGGAATAGTAGGAACTTGCTCAAAGTCGGTTAGAGGGGAAGCTTGGGCATAGGTTTATGAAGATATTCAAGAGATATTCAAAGTTTGCTAAAGGTTTCCTAAATATATTCAATGTTTCCTAAAGATATTCAAGGTTTCCTATAGATATTCAAGGTTTCCTAAAAAACCAAATCTTGATTATCTACTAACCTAAACCAACCTTTGCTAGGGCAACATTGTTTCTTAAGACTTGTATAAATACCCTACTTGTGTACTCTTGTTATTTAGTACAATCAATACTCTTTTCTCAACTTTTCTTTGTTTACTTCCTTACTTGTCATTCTTCCACACTCTACAAACTTAATATACTCTGAATTCTTTCATGGTATCAGGAGCAAGATCCTAAACAACTTCCGCACATAAAAAATCAATTTTTTTCCACAAACTCTCATCATGGATACTCGAGTTGTGGCAATACCAGTGGTCCTTAAGGGGCCTAATTATGTTCTATGGTCTAGAATGGCCAGAGTTACCTTGGGGAGTAAGGGGTTATGTTCTCATCTTGAGTGATAAGGCCCCCACAATTACTACCAAGGGAGATGATGGGAAACCTGTCACAAGATGTGATGAAGAGAAGTGGCTACAAGAGGACTTATTGGTGATGACCATACTACAAGCCTCTTTGGATGTGTCAATCCTTGAAGCCTACTCTTTTTGTGTGAATGCCAAAGCCCTGTGGGAGACACTTGAGAAGGTTTATGGCAACACAAGCAACTGAGCCGTGTGTTTGAGGTCAAGAGGGCACTCAACACCCTAAGCCAAGATAATATGGAGTTCACAAAGCACTTTGGGAGGTTCAACACACTATGGGCAGAATTGGAGACATTGAGACCTCAGACTATTGATCCTGCAATCCTCAACAAAAGAAGGGAAGAAGATAAGGTGTTTGGGTTGCTGCAAACCCTAGATCACTCATACAAAGACCTTGTCAAACACATTCTAAGGGCAGACAAGCTCCCCTCCCTGGAAGAAGTGTGTGCACAAATTCAGAAGGAGCAAGGCTCCACTGATCTTTTTGAAGGGAAGAAGGAGTTAAGTGTGGCTCATAGAGTTGTGGATGAAAAGGCTAACCAGGTGGTTAACAAAGTTGATGAGAGGAAGGGTTTGATGTGTGATCACTGCAAAAAAGAGGCCATTCAAAAGACAAGTGTTGGATTCTACACCCTCACTTGAAACCTGCCAAATTCAAGCAACCACAAGCCAATAAAGCTAATGAGGAATCAACCGGACCTAAGGAGGATCAATACTTGAGGGAAATCAGACCTAGATGCTCTCCTCCATGCCTTTAAGGAGAGCATGGGTAAGTCCAATGGTATGTCTCTCTTTGCTTCTAATAAATCTGATTATTGTATAGTTGACTCTGGTGCTTCACATCATATGATTTCGAACTCCAAATTAATCAAAAACATTCAACCAACAAAAGGACATGTAGTAATTGCTAATGGTGACCGTGTGCCTATTAAAGGATTAGGTATTGTTAGATTGTTTAATAAGGACTCTAAAGCTTACTTCATGCCTGATTTTACATCTAACCTCTTATCTGTCAAAAGAATTGCTACTGATCTTAATTGTTGGGTGATGTTTGGTCCTAATGAGCTTCGATTTCAGGATATTAAGACCGGTGCTCTTCTAGGTGAAGGTGTTTCCAAAGAAGGCCTCTATTTCCTTGACAACTTAGCTAGTTCCTATGTTTCTTTGCATGATGAATCTTTTACTTTCAATTCAGAAGTATCTAATGCGAATAATGAAATTTGGCATGCTAGATTGGGGCATCCTCATCCGAGGGCATTAAATTTGTTGTTTCCTGATATTAAACTTAAACATGATGAATGTGAAGCATGTATATTAGGTAAACATTACAATTCAGTGTTTCCAACTTCTAAAACATCATATGAAAACTGTTTTGACCAAGTACACTCGGATATATGGACTGCCCCTTGCATATTTTGGGAAAACCATAAGTACCTTGTTACATTCATAGATGAAAAGTCAAAATATACTTGGTTAACCCTATTACCTTCTAAGGATAGACTAATTATGTTACTAACCACTTCAATGCGAAGATCAAAAACATTTTGACCAGATAATGGAGAGAATACCTGAGCAATGCATTCAAGCAACACCTAGCCAAGAATGGGATTGATCACCAAACGAGCTGCCCTTATACACCTCAACAGAATGGAGTGGCTGAAAGAAAGAATAGACATCTTATATAGGTGGCACGGTCCACGATGTTTCACACTAATATGCCTAAGAGGTTTTGGGGGGATGCTGTTGTGACAGCTTGCTACTTGATCAAAAGAATTCCCACCAAAGTCCTCAATGATATATCTCCATATGAGGTACTAAACAGAATTCCCACCAAAGTCCTCAATTGAGTGTGAGATGAGCCACTGCATGTAAAACAACTTCGGGTCCAATAGCTCAGTGCCCAGGCTTCTTCCTCCGGCATATTCCTTACTGCGTCCGTCCATTCTTCCCGAGCCTCCTGATCGGTGTGTTTGTCCACAACAGCACCGGGCATCCTTTTAAAGCCCATGACCGCGCCAAAATGAGATGGCGTGGCCTCATAGTACACGCCCCTGTGGCAGTACCTAATCCAATCAGCTAGTCCCTCATAGGAAGCGAGGAACTCAAGGACATCCTCAACGTCCGTATCCGAGTACAACTCCATGAACGCGCCCCATCCTGTGGCCGTGAATGCGGCGTGCACTTCGTCATAGAACATGTCATATTGATCTGGAAATCCAACTTCTCGGACTGATCCACACAGATTGACATAGCAGCAGTGCAAAAATCACACAGAAAACTCACAATTAGCGCGCGTTTCCTGTCACACACGAGTACTACTCGCAGATCTGAACCTAACTCCTTACTACTGATTTGGGCTATCTAAATTACTCGGAATTAGACCAGATTTGATGAGTGGGTTACCTCTGTCGAGATCTACAAGTCTGCAAAAAAATCACGTGAATCTGGGCTCGGTGGCGGTGACGGCGACGCGGCGGAGATGTGGCGGCAGCGGCTTTAAGTGTAACGGCTAGTTTTTCTTTTAGAGAGATAAGGGGAAAATGAAATGTACTCAAAAGTCACCCCATGTCATGTATTTATAGTGCAAAAGCCCATATGCTAGCACGGCCCAAAACTAACATGGGCCTAAAACTAAAACTAAACTAAACTAAACTAAACTAAACTAAACACACACACAAACAAAAATAAACTAAGTTAAGTGGTGTCGGGGTACCTCCCGACGAGTGCTTTGTTTAACGTCGTTAGCTCGACCTATCATGCGCAGACTATGGCGCACGTCCATCCTCCCCCACACTTGAGTTTTTGATTAATCATTTATCTTCGTTGTTCCTGCATGGAAAAAATTCAAGTGTATCAGTAATCTTAGATGAATTAGATAAAACGTAATTAATCTCATTTGAAGGAAGTGAAACTGATAACGCAGGGTCAAAATCAGCGCGCTTTGCTGTCGCGCCAGAAGTTGCGTGTGTTACTTCTCGCGCACCGTTCAGCCTCGAAGCTTTGTTTTGAAAGACCATTCTCTGTACTTTCTCAGCTTCTCTGTGCTGGTCATACATATCAAAATGAGCTCGTCCTCGCTCCTTGATTACCTTGTAAGGAGGCTTACCTTTTTTGTGGTTCTGGCGCGCCATAGGTGTTCTTCTGTGACTGGCGCGCAGGTTCTCTGAATTTCTTTCCCTGGGTGTAGCTACCTTATCTCTGAACTTTACCTTATTTTCTATGTTCGGATCGTCTGGTAACCTAACTCGGTTGATGACATCCAAGTGCATTCTGCATCCCACTACTGACGGGTGTGTCCGGTTTGTTCATATCAACAACATAGTAATCTGTTAAAAATGTAAGCTCACCGATATGGGTCAGAACATCCTCTACCTTACCCTTTGCCTCTGTCCGTGAATTATCCGCAAGGAGTAAACCAAATTCAGCAGGTCTTATGGACGATTTGGAGTACAGAGAATATGGAAGTATGTTGACCGAAGCCCCAAGATCTAGCATGCACTCGCTTACCCATGTCTCGCCTATTGTGCATGGAATCGTGACTGTACCAGGGTCTGCTAGTTTCTATGGTAGGTCTGCAGCCATGCTCATCTTTAGACTGGTTTGGACGTCATTGATAAGGCACTTTTGTATGCTGTTTTAGGTCCTTTACATTGTTCAGATTTTTAACATATTAAGTATAAGATTACGCTTTTGGTGTATTTTATATCTCAGGTTTATCAGAAGAGTTAGAACAAAAGTGCAACATGAAGGCTAAATCTCGGAGCAAATATCAACAAAATAACAAAACCGGAAAACTAAGTAGCGCACGAGTAATGAGTCGCGCAGAGCAGAGGAAGCGATGACGTCAACAACCAGCGACAAGTCCGGAGCGATGACGTCATCACGCGCAAAGAATATTTCTAAAGATGGTTTTTGGAGATAAAGATATTTCTAAAGCTGGTTTTTAGATATAGAGACGATTAGCAAGCAAGACATATAAATACCATGCATGAGGAGAACCACAACAAGCCGCGACATCACAATTCAGACCTAGCTGCGAAGAGCTGTGCGCGCAAGCTTCCGACGCGAGCAGAGCGACGCGTCATTCAGATTTGTCTTGTTATTTTAGTTGTTTAACTTTAAACTTTGAGATGTATACATTCAGTATGTCTAGCTAACTTACTGAATTCGGTTTGGATTCTGATCTTTGAATAATATGTTTTGAGGTTTTGTTCTTAGTTGCATGATATGTTTAGTATTATTACTCCAAGCTCAATTGCATGATGACGTCATCGCTCTAGATTTTTCGCTGATTGCTGACGTCATCGCTTTCCTCTGCGCAACACAACTCGCGCACTATGCTTCTCGCGCGCTCCCATGTTTTTTCCGGTTCTTGTCATCTTGTTGTTTTCTGCTTGAGATTCAGCCTTCTTGTTGCACTTTTGTTATAACTTCTCTGATAAACCTGAAATATAAAACTACACCAAAAGCGTAATCTTTTATTAAAATGTTAGAAATACAAGTAGTGTAACGGACCTAAAACAGCATACAAAAGTGCTTTATCAACAATCACAGAAAATCACTATTATAATATCCAGTTTTGCAGAAAACCACCATTTAACAATCAATTACAAAATGACTATAATATAATATTTTTTAAAAAAAACATCATCTGAATATATATGTAACAATAGGGAATGTTGGTGATGCTACAGTTATGGCTATGTTTGCTGAGCAACGCTGAATACCTCTTGCGAAAAAATTAAGGTTCACTTATATAAAATCCACAGTAGACATGATACCTTACAGAAACATATTTCTGGCCACGAATGTTGTTAAAGTTTGTATCTTTAGCATAACTTAGGACCTTATATATACCAATACAGTACGGGGGAAATTACTTGGTTTTGAACAATTAGAGTTTAAATATAGCTTCATAATAAATCATTGTTTATAAGGATAAGGCGGGGGGAAATTACTTTGGGTTAATTGCAGTAAACCTCCATTATAATACCCCATTTTGCAGTAAACCACCAATTTAACAACTAATTACGAAATGCATATATTATAATACCTCCGTTATCAAAAACCACCATTGACACTATTCCGTTAAAACTTCTGTTAAGTGCGTGTACGCGTGACAATAAAATATTATTTTATATTTAAAATAATTACCGAAAACCACTATTATAATCTCAGTTTTACGAAAAACCACAATGTTAATAACTTATTATCAGAGTACTACCAACTACATTGTTCATGCTAGATCAGAGGCTCATATGATAATTTTACTCGTTGATAAGTGTCTACTAGCTACATGGTGCTCCAATTTAATCTTGATGGAAGTCAATGAAGAAAATAATGTTAGAAAATGCAAAAGAAAACTCTTGTTCAACGTTTAATGATTATCGACTGCATGGTTCAAATATAAATACTTTTCTCGTTTTATCTTATGAAATATGATTTATTATATCACTACTTTTAAACTCTAATTGTTTTACTATATTGATCTTAAAGATCAACTCTGAGCTAAAATATAACAGCTTCTCACCACACCCGCAACTGCAAATATGCTTCCATTAGGTTTCGTGTCTAGTATGGATTATAAATTAATAAACGTATATGACGAGCACGTCGTTGAGTGCTGCAAATTTGTCCCGACTCTCCTCACTAGTATAGTATTGGCAAGCTGGGGTCGAATCCACAGGGAACGGTGGAAATCTCTTTTCAACTACAAACTAAGATTGGGTTGTGCGTGAGTTTTAAAGAAAGAAAGAAAAAAACTGCTGCGCAAGTACAACTCTATGCAAGAGATGAATCCGGTTCAGATTCTTCACTATGAACTCTATGTTTTATCCTTGGTCACTAAAGGCACATGATATAATTGTCCACGTAGATTAAGGTCCTGTCACAGCTTAATAACCTACACATACATTCCGGTCAAGCGTAATCTTATACTGAAATGTGTTAGAATATGAGCACTGTAAAAGACTTAAAGTAGCGTACAACTACGCTCTATCAGTATACTACCTTACTAATCAAAGATAGCCACAATCGTAGCCTTAACCTCATTCCCTAGCGTTACCTATATATTCAGATGATTTTTGATAATTGGATATTATAATAGAGTCATTTTGTAATTATTTATTAAAATGGTGGTTTTTTGCAAAACAAGATATTATAATGGGGGTTTTTTGAAATTGTCCGAATTAAAGTTATATACCCACGTGTCGTATAGCGCGTGTTTTACAATTTCTAACGGAGTTGTGAAAATGGTGCTTTTTTGATAACGACGCTATTATAATATACTCATTTCGTAATTAGTTGTTAAAATGGCGGTTTACTGCAAAATAGGGTATTATAGCAGTGGTTTTCTACAATTACCCCTTTTCTTTTTAGCATTATTTATTCATTGACATTCATCAAGATTAAATTAAAGAATCATGTAGCTATTAGTCATTTATCAAAGAGTTATTATTATTGGACCCTCCGATCTAGCACGAGTAGAGCAGTCCATAACCATTTCACAATTTGTTATTATAAAGGGTGGTTTTTTTGTAAAATTGATATTGTAATAGTGGTTTTTTATAAAATTAAGATTATAATGATGATTTTCTGAAATTAATTTAATTGATAAAATAATGTGTAATAATCACACGAACGCACTTTTAACGTAAAATTTAACGAAATAGTGACAATGATGGTTTTTTGATAACGGAGCTATTATAATAGATGCATTTCGTAATTAGTTGTTACTATGATGGTTTTCTGCAAAACAGTATATTATAATAGTGGTTTTTTGCGATTAACCCTATTTTTTAATGTTATTGCCTTGGATTGATTTCATATGAATCCAGAGTAAAGAAATTAGTTTTTTTATTTGAGAATGCATTTTATTTATAGAGAAATCAATATTTTGTACCGTAATGTGCAAAATTCAAATTTATGTATTTGATTTCTCACGCATAAGTTTATCAATGCATTATGTGCAATTTAAAGAGGAAGTAATTTTGTGTCCTATAATTTTTTAGAGTGGTGCTACATGTTGGGTAATTTTGACGAAATGAACAAAAAGTGCGGGAGGGCCTCGCATTGATGACGAAAATCACGAGTATTTTTATCTAAATAAGCCTTGTTGTACACCAAGCCCGGTGCATTAGGCAATTTTTCAATTTTTTCAACTTAAATTGATGTGTCCCATTATCCTTCATAAATTTTACAATTGTTATTTTCACCTATTGAGTAATTTGGTGCAAAAAATGTTAAACAATCTTTTTTAATTAAAAAGGCAAATTGTCTTGAACTATATTGATGAGTTCAATTATTTTCCTTTTAAATTTCAAAATAGAAAAAATGGACACTGAGGAAACTACAATAAGACTTGATTAGAAGATCCGAATGCAACCTCCTATCCTTAATGTCAACCCTTTAGACGTAAACGTTTACATATTCATGCATAAATGTTTAAATTATATGAATACGAGTTGTATAACATACTGTTCAACGAGCACTAGTATTTTTAATGGGTTAATTACAGAAAACTATCCCTATAATAGGGGTAATTACAGGAAAACTACCCTTATAATGACTATTTACAGAAAACCACCTTTATAACGTGCTCCGTTAGCACTCTACCACCACTTGCCGTTACCGTTAGAAAAAAAATTAAAAAATAATAAAAATAATAAAAAAATAATAAAAAATTAAAAAAATTAAAAAAATTAAAAAAATTAAAAAAATTAAAAAAATTAAAAAAATTAAAAAAATTAAAAAAATTAAAAAAATTAAAAAAATTAAAAAATTATTTTAATATTATATACTCTATATAGTAAAATTCTTATAACTTATTGAAACCAATTACATATGAGTACATGAAATAAATAAAAAACAATAGACAAACGAATATCTAGTTGTACTCATTTCGTATGAGTAAAAGCCTTCTGTGAGACAAAAGATAACTTCTGTCTCAAAATAGAGAATGTAAAACCAAGATCAGCTAATGCAATCTATCAGACTAAGGTTCTTGAATGTTTAACTAGAATTCTACTTAAGGTTTGAAGAAGACGCACACCAAACGACAGCGTTTTCAACAGAAATTAAAAAACAGAACGCGCCTGACCAAAACGGCGACGCTCAACTTAATCTCCTTTAATCTCCATACGACGCCGTTTATTGCGTTTCAAATCTTTACCTCCAAAACCTGAAAAATCTACAAATATTTTGATTCACACAACAACAAATTACATTTCATGAAACCCATATCTGAATTACTAGAATCGCTAGATGCTAACTAACGATCCAACATGGATGGTGGTATGCATTCTAGGGATGTCAATCCGAGTATAAATCTCTAGGTCAGTTTGTAGTTTCTCTGTTCATTGAGGTCCAACGCATTGGCAAAGAAATAATGCATCAAACTATCGCCGAATCACTAAGTGGGGATCAAGCTCTGTAGCAGAGGGAATATAATCAAGTGAGACGATGGAAGCAAGTGCTTGTCTGGCTTCTGTCTTCAATCAGTTAGTTGAAGAACTGAAACAACCACAACGTAAATATCAGATGATGTATATAATTGCCATGCATATAAACAAAAAAGGCAAGAATATCTGATAAAAATGCAATTTATTTTGAGGTGAATCGCTCTTCTTCTGGCTATTGACTAGCTCCATAAATACCTCTTGAAAAATATAATAGTAAAAGCCAAATCCATATAACACATCCTATTATACAGTTTGGCCAAAAAGAGTGTTACCTTGGTCCCAATTTGACCCAACCTATGAGCAGCAACACTTTGATGTGGCATCCTTGCATGCATCGGCAAGCCTGTTGCACTGGTTTCCTACGCAGAAATCAGAATCATGAATGGGTCAAAGAAGTGAAACCATATCCAGCTGTCTATGGAATTCAATCCCAAACAAATTATGATAATTTTTCTGCTAAAAATTGCAGATTGAGGAATTAGAGAATTCTAATTAACTATGATTATTTGGAACATGTTCAGCATACCACTTGCCTGATCAAGGCATGTTGTCATGGTTTCTTCAAAAATGCAATGCGGCCGTTCCAAGCAATAACAAGACGTCTCTTATATTTGAACTCCATTCATATACTCTTCTAAAGACAGCAACGAGTTTCAAATTTGAATTCTGCATCAAGATTAAGCTTCAGGAACAACTAGGTGGTAACATTATTTTCTTGACATTGAACTGTTATATGCGCATTGCAAGGCTATCACACGGTTACATCAGAAAGAAATGCAGCACTTAAGGAATAAGAAGAAAATATATGTATTTGAGCGTCTGTGTGTAGCCCTGCTTGAATAATTGGATATCACAAAACACCCACATCAAAACTAACCGCATATTTCGCATAGTCACGACTAGCAATATATTTATACTCAACTCAAACCTGAATTGTAGGAGACAGACTTTCGGATTAAGACATTTTCTGCACAATTTCATTACAGAAAACATTGCGATTGATCTGAACAAGTCTGGCTTATCAAGTGCTAGATCAACAGCAACCCTGCAAGTAAATAATTGTTTATATTAAGGAACCTGTCAACTGTTAAGCTACGCAAGACAAACATATGGCTGATGCTGCAGAAAGTCATGTGAAGAAAAGAAGCTATCAGATATTTCTGGAATGTAGTGCAGACTGCAGATAACATATTTAGACGTAGTCACCAAATCCCAAACAGGCTAATGCATAATCTAATCTTGATAGGGGATAATAAACATCGAGTCACGAAGGGGTTTGTAAAACATTCTAGAAATGATATTAGAGGAGGAAACAAAAAGGGGACACTTATAAGCCATTTACAAATCAAAGTCCAGCCTAACTGACTGTTAAGTGATACCACAACAGGATACTTGTCGGTGACTAGGCAGGTAATCCACCTTAAGGAGTGATATTGGAATGACCTGAACACAGTACAACGAAGACTATAAACCTTGTTTGTATCTACTATGAAAGAATGAAAACAGTATAAAGGTAGTACTCAGTATCAGCTACCAAAACGCAATGCCAAAAGAAACAGACTTTTGTATTTACCAGAAGATGTTAGAATCTATTAAAGGGAAATATAAAAAACAAATTATTAAAAGATGGAGGAACATACCTTTCTATTCTGTGGGTTTCACGTTTCAGTTTCACAGCCCGTAAGTTCATTCGTCAAACTGAAGTTATGATGTGCCATATTATCCCATCATAAAGAATCAACTTGAAAAAACCCAGATTTGATCAACCTGGGAAGTCAGATACGGTGTACAGTTTATTATTTTCACAAAATGCCTCAAAAATAACATTCCAAAGTCGATTATCTAAAGAAATCCCTTGGGATAGCATCATGCGGAAAACTATATTCGCTTCATTCAAAGAACCCCTTCTGCATAATCTGTTGATCATGGCACTGTAATCTTTAATAGAAACTTCAAATCCTTTTTGTAGAACCTGTCTTAGTAAAGTTAACGACTTTTGGACTTCGCCTTTCACACAATGAGCTTTGATCAAGGTCGTGTAGGCATATTTTGTCAGCGTGATTCTTTGATTTTCTAGAGTCATCAATAATGTGTCGGCTTCCTCTAGATACCCATTCATACAGAGACCATTCATCAAAATATTATATGTAACTGGACTTGGCTGAATGTTATTAACTAGCATATCGTTGTGCAATTGAAATGCTTTTTCCAAATTTCTAGCCTTGCAAAAACTCTGAATCAAGGTGTTGTATGTAACTTGATCTGGGGTATGTTGGCTGGCATACATATCATCAAGCAGATGCATAGACTCCATCTGCATTCCCAGTCGGCAGTACCCTTTAATTAGCACCGTATATGTTATATGAGAGGGTTCAATATGTGCTGCTTTCATCTCTTTAAATTGCTGAAGAAGAGAGCTCATCTTTTTATTTTGGGAGTACGCGTTCATAAGGGAGGTGTAAGATATGACATTTGGTTTCAGACCATACCTTCTGATTGTAGAGAACACGTCTTGAGCTTCAAGCAAATTTCCAGCCTTACAAAATCCAAAAATGAGAATGTTAAATGTAACAATGGTCGGCGCTAGACCTTTTCTACTTAACTGCCTAAATAACTGTATTGCATCACTCATCAGACCAAGTTTGGCATACCCGTTAATTAGAATATTGTACATAAAAATGTCATCAACTAAGTGGTTTTCATCTAAAGTATTGAAAAGGACCCTGGCCTCCGCCATCATTTTTTCACCACAAAGCCCCTTCAAAATAGCACTGAATGAATAACTGTTTGGGCAGATTCTATAAGAGCACATCTCTTTGAATAGTGCAATAGCCCTCTGCACATATCCTTGCATGCACATCCCACGAATGAGAATCGAATATGTAACAATATCAGGCTTCAATTCTGAAGAATGCATTTCATTTAGCAACTGAATTGCTTCATCAATCCGCTTGGCTTTGCACAGGCTACTAAGTAATATGCTATACCCAATTAGATTTAACTGGAAACCCTTGGAAATCATTTCCTCTCGCAACCTTAAGCCCTCTTCTACATTGCCAATTTGACAATACCCAAGAATCAAAATCACATAAGTTATCAAATCAGGATCCACTCCACTGTGTGTCATTTTTTCAATAAGTTCTAAAGCTCCGTCCATGAAACCAATAAGAGAGAAACCTTTCGCTAGAATATTATAAGTCACTGTATCTGGTGAGACTCCATTTCTCTCCATGTCACTAGCAAAATCAAGTGCCTCCTCTATCGACCCAGCAACAACAAGTCCATGAAGAAGGATATTGTAGCTAAAAGCATCAGGAAATATACCACACTTTAGCATCATGCAATAGAATGACTTTGCAACATCTGCATACCCCATGTTACAGAGAGCCGACATGAGAGTATTATAAGATGCAGCTGTCAAACCGTTCTCCCTGGTTCGACTTTCTCTCTGGAACAAAATCGCTTCCGGCAGCCTGGACTGCTCACATAAACCATGTATGAAAATGGAATTAGTGTACTCTGTTGGAGTCATTTCATTGGATTTAATTTCTTCAATTATATCATAAATAAGTTCTGTCCGCCGCAACTTATGCATCAAACAATTATAAGTCTGTATTGATGCCGGAATACAAAAGTCTTTCATCTTGGCTAGCACATATAGAGAGTCATGAACCATTTCACATCTTGCGTAAGTAAAAGCCATCAGATCAAAAACCACGTTGACTGAATCCAAGTCCCTAAAGCAATTCCAAAGCGTTTCACAGAGTGCAGGAGCTGAACCAGGGCCTAAATTTGATCACAACATGCTAAGATACTACAAAAAAAAGACAAACATCTGGCTACTTTCATAAAATTCTGCATTTTCTAAGCTCAAGAAGTAAAATTCATTCAATCAAAATATGCACACCATTCCAGCTCTTCAACGACACAATCACTAAATATTCATACTGAGAAGCATTCAGACACCAAAAAACACATTTTACTAGAATAAAAAGACTGTTCGCAATATGGAAAAAAAATTAAACAAAAATAATGGAATCAACCGAGTAAATACCTTCTTCAGCAACCATATCCTGCAAAACAATCCTTAACTCTTTCAAATTCCCTTTCCTGGCCCATATATGACAAATCAAAAACCTTGAATTTGTACAGTGATTGATTCCAGCTTCGTCCCTCAACCAATTGAAGAACAGCACTGCGTTGTCGGGCCTCGTAACTCTCAGTCTTTCAATCACGGTCACAACCTCCTCCTGGGTCAAAAGAGGCAACAAAGTCTCCATCCATCCACACCGCGTAACTTTCTGTGGAAACGAACAACTCAATTTGGCTACGACCTCGTCGACTAGCGGGAGCTCGGTATGAGAAATTGAGGGCAGAGCTGCAGGAATTGATTGGAAATGAGCGAACTGAAAAGCGTATGGTCGGCGGAGAAAGTGGCGGAAGAGGCGCATGTGGTGTTGGCGAGGGTTTAAGGGTTTTGGGAGTTAGTGAAATTAATAGAGATAATTTAGAGACGGGCGGTAGGAAAGTCGAGAGCGGCAAAGAAAGAGAAAAGAAGAAGGCTGTAACGTACGTGTCGGCGTTATTCCTCCGCTCCGTAAGCGGCCGAAGTAAGTAAATATTTGATTTGAGCCCATTCCAGCCCATCCTCAATTTGCATCAACTTCGAAAAAGAATGAAACATATAGGATATAAAATAATAAGAAATTATGTCCGTGTTATTAGGAAGTCAAGTTTGGCATGCTAAGGACTCCACGGGTGGAATCCACATGAAGAAATATTATAAAATCTGTTTAGAATCAGGAAATGTGTTCTATGTAAAATCACGAAACGTGTTTGATGAAATTCTGAGGAATAGGTGAATGTAAAACTCATCCTTCGACCTCTCTTCCTCTGTGTCTTCATGTATCAGAAAATTGAATTTCAAAATTTTGTTCAGTGGGGAGTGCAAACCCTGAAGAATTATTTTTCGCAGAGCCTAAAGGATGACTATTTACCGCCTGCGGACTGAAATTTAATTATATTTATAATATATTGAAATTTAATTATTGTATAATATATTATAACCCGTTTGATTCTTTTAGTATTGATAATTAATTAAAGGATTCTATTTTTTTCAAGATAATCAAGTCAGACGTCAAATAATTTTTTGTCGTTGATAAAAGTGGTATATTTCATTTAAACCATGGGTGCATCGTTACATGATTAGAAAGTAAACATAAATGTTGATATAAAGTTTAAGAAACTTCTAACAATGAGTATCTATATAAAACTTCTAACAATGAGTATCTATATAAAACTTCTAACAAGTAAACATAACGACACCTTCACCATCAACTCCCACTGGTACGATACTCGACATCAAAGTGATCTTTGGCAGATATCAACCTTATCACGCAGCATAAAACATGTTGAGAAGAAGCCTATGGGACACAACAAGTATCCAGTAAGGTTGAATATATATATTAACAAACAAACCTATGTCGATTATTTATATACATGACATAGAAGGATCTTGAAAACCGATCATTCACATGCATACCATGGAGGTAAGAAGCGGTCAAGAAGGTGGCAATCTACCACATACATGATGAAGGCGGCGACGATGGGCCCGACAAGTGCTCTCTGAACCAATCTCTGATGAAAAGAGGAAAAGAACGAAACATGAGATTAAAAATAACTTCTTGGGGTAGAGGTAGAGGAATACATCATCCATGTAGAAGAAGATCCTCTCCTCCACCCCGTAGCACGGTGAATGATTAAAGAAAGAAGATGAAGAAAAACAAGAGAGAAGGTAGAGAGTTTGGTAGAGGAGAGATAGAAATGTAGACTATGTGGGCCAACGTCAAATAAATTCAAATAAGGAGGAGAGTTTGCGTTACATTGAACTGATTTTCGAGCTGGTTCTACATGATGGGTTTTAAACCATACATAGTAGATAATAAATCATAACATACTTTTTATTTAATCATGCAATTTTTGTACCTGTGTTTACCTTGCTTAAAGTAAAATGTAGATTATTATGTAAAATTAATGATTTATGTATATACAAAATACGATTCGAAGTTAACATTCATTGCCATATATATGATTCAAAATTTATATAGAGTTGGTTCTTAAATCATAAAATAGCAAATAATGAATCACAGCGTCATTGGTCATTTTCAACATCAAAAATTGATTCTCTATTCTCCATTTGATGTTCTTGCGTAGTGTTTGCAAAGTAAGAATTATAAATACTCAATTTCGTGATAATCACTGTGAAATCAATATGGTCCATTGTATGATACAATATGATTCATAAATTTTGAAGTCATTTCTTCTAAAATGTTTTAACAATGAATTTAAGTTTAATTTAAAAGATGAACCGTTATAAGTAACAAAGTATGAACAATGGCGTCCATTATTTGATACCTTATAATTCATGAATAATGTGGTGTCAGATGATGAACCATTGAGTCATCAATATTATTCATCATTTGATACATTATGATTAATGAATCGACCAACTTGTGAGTCCTTGACGTCGATATCAAACACAACAAATATCAAAAATCATCATAACAACTAAAACACTAAATAATAAATAATAGAAAACCATCTCAACTAGCAGAGAGGACAGACGGAACATGAACATTCGAGACAAGCCTGTAAGTCAATGAACTCTCCAGAATTTCCAAATTGAAGGCACATTAAGCACAAAACAAAGATGACTAACCAAAAACTCTCCAAGATCCGCACTCGGCAAAACCTTCGGACAACTCACACACTTTACCACCCTAAAAGCCTACACCAGTGGTCGTTTCTTAAGCACTTCACGCTCCTTCCAGTCGCTTTTGTCGCCATTCAACACACTTCTTTGTAGATGCCACTCTTTGAGTGTAGAAGATTCGTTTGTAGATTTCATTATAAAGTTTTGAGTATTCAATTGTTTTCTTTCCCCTGATTTTAGGGAATCGATTAATTTGTATATGACCAATTTACCCTCATTGATTTGTTTATAAATATATTTAATGCTAGATAGTTTTTATATTTCTAAATTGACCCCGAATATAACCCATATAATTATTTGAATTGAATGATTCATATCTTTTTTTACTTTATAACTAGGAGTTACTTATTACTTGATCCCTTCTCAATTTGAAAATATACGAAAAAAAAGAATGTTATAACACCGTAATGAATAGGTATAAATTATTTCATAAATATGCTAATTTTTTTCAAAGTAGAATTCTATAAAGAAAACATGGAAAGAAATTCCCAACTGATATAGATGCATACAAGTCAATACACTCGTGAACTACATATTATATGAATTAATTCAGTCAAAGCTCGTTCATTAACCAAACGAATCAAGCTCAAGCTCGTTTTTAGCTCGATTCATAAACAAGCAGAACAAGAAGAGAAGGATGCTCAAATCGGTTATATTTTTGATCAACTCATAAAGGGTCAAAAGCTCAACAAATACTCGTTTATAACTCAACACATAAATTATGATTTGAGATAACATTGTCAATTGGGATCGGTGCTACAAACATCGATTTGCAGCTAGAAATAAATAAATAAATAACTTACCTAATATTTAAGAAATGTGTTGATTGGATTATAGGATATAAAAATATTATTTACTTATATAAAGTAATATTAATGTGGGTTAATTTCTAGAAGGACATTAAATATTTGTGAGACTGAAGAACAAAATCTCAACCGTTGATTTGATTAATTTGACGGTTGTGATTAAGTTTGTTTTTAATTAAATAAAGCACTTAGACTTACAAAAAAATGCGGGCGGTTGAATTTGACGGTTATTTTTAGATGAAATCTCATCAGTAAGATTATTAGTAATCAACGATCGAGATTGTGTCTCACTGTCTCACAAATATATAAACGTGCTTCATGAACTTTTCCCTATTAATATACTGATAACGTTTGAGGTTTATATTTAACTAACTCAATGTTTTATATTCAAACCAAATCCAACCATATGAACAATGGTAATCATTGTGAAAATTATTTACTGTTTTATTATATAATTTCTTCAAATTAAATATTTACTTCAATGGTATATTAAATTCATAAAAAATCACATCTATGATTTTTTAAAATTTAATTATTGTCAACAGTTCTTTTTATGGTTCATGAAATAACCCATTAAGATTCATGAACAATAAGATATGAATATTTTGATTAAGCAAAACCACATTAAGGTCATATGTCACGATAGATTAATTCATTGATCATATTATATATTTATATATATATATATATATTTAAATTAATTTATTCCTACGTCGCTCAAGGACTGGACATACACTTCAAGGCAGGGATGCACAAGGGAGGGCTTGAACCCTCAACCTTTGAGACCAGAATCTTAGAGACCGGATTGCTCATATTATGTGACTATTATGATTCATTAAATAGCACATTAAGCTCCATTAATCATAGTACACTAATAAATAAACCAAATCATGAATATATTTTTCATCATTTAATTTGGAAATTTTCATCATCGTCTAATACAAAACATTTTAAAAATTAAATATATTTCTGTTAAATTTAATATATGAATAACAGGAGTTGAGTTTTAGAGAGACATTTAAATTTTGTGAGACATAAGGACGTAATCTAGACCGTTGATTTGATTAATTCGACGATTGAGATTTAAGTTGGTTATTAATTAATTGAGCGGTTGGATTTGCAAAATACACGGGCGGTTGGTGATTGACGGTTACTAATATCAACCCTTGGATTGATAAGAATCAATGGCTGAGATCATGTCCTTCCGTCTTACTAAAAGATATATGTCCTCCTAGAACCCTTCACTGAATAACAATACTGTCATGTGTACTTTTATATATAAATATAATATATGTGAATAAGTTATAGGAAGACATCTAATTTTATTGAAGACAGTGAGACATAATCCCTACCGTTGATTGCTCATTATCTATCATATGAGATTTAACAAAAAATAACAGTCAAATCCAACTGTACGTGTTTTTTGCCAATTCAACCGCCTATTTTATTGAAAACCAACTTTAATCTTCATCGTTAAATTAATCAAATCAATGACTGAGATTATGTCCTCTCGTTTTATAACAGTTATTTGTCCTCCTTGATTCTAACTCTTATTTAATATATTTTACTATATGACTAGGTATTTACCCGCACCTTGTGCGGGGTGAAGTTATATTTTGAGTAATTTAAATTTGATATATTCAGTTTTATTTGAGTGTGATTGATTAGGAAAACCTTTCATAAATGTACAAAGGAATTAGGAAAGATTCTTCATCGCTTTTCTGTGCGGCATTTACTAAAGGGGTAATTGCAGTAAACCACCATTATAATATGATGTTTTGCAGTAAACCACCATTATAATTTTTTTCTTCGAAACGAGTATATTATAACATCACCGTTAACAGAAAACCACCAATTTAAATGTTCCATTAGAAATTGTAAAACACGCGCCATACGACGCGTGGGTATATAACTTTAATTCAGACAATTTCAAAAAACCACCATTATAATGTCTTGTTTTGCAAAAAACCACCATTTTAACAAATAATCACAAATGACTGTGGCTATGATTGTGGCTATCTTTGATTAGTAAAGCAGTACACGTTTATTAATTTATAATCCATACTAGACACGAAATCTAATGGAAGCATATTTGCAGTTGCGGGTGTGGTGAGAAGCTGTTATATTTTAGCTCAGAGTCGATCTTGAAGATCAATATAGAAAAATAATTAGAGTTTAAAAGTAGTGAATAAATCACATTTCGTAAGATAAAATGAGAAAGTTATTTATATTTAACTTCCATCGAGTTTAAAAGAATTGAACCGTGCAGTCGATAATCATTAAACATTGATAATAAACTCTCAAACAAGAGTTTCTTTTTGTATTTCTTACATTATTTTCTTCGTTGACTTCCATCAAGATTAAATTGAAGCACTATGTAGCTAGTAGATACTTATCAACGAGTAAAATTAGCATATGAGCCTCTGATCTAGCATGAACAATGCAGGTGGTAGTATTCTGATAATAAGTTATTAAAATGGTGGTTTTTCGTAAAACTGAGATTATAATAGTGGTTTTTGGTAATTAATTTCAATATAAAATAATATTTTATTGCCACGTGTACACGCACTTAACGGAAGTTTTAACGGAATAGTGTTTTTTTATTTTTATTTATTTTTATTTTTTTAACGGAATATTGTCATTGGTGGTTTTCTGTTAACGGCGATGTTATAATATACTCGTTTCGGAAAAAAAATATAATGGTGGTTTACTGCAAAACACCATATTATAATGGTTTACTGCAATTACCCCTTTACTAAACGTCATTGAGTTTCATGGACATGGACATTCCCTTTTGCGATGACATTCATTAATTTGCGATGAATTCATTAATTTTCGAATTTTAGAAAAGCATGATATTGAGATTTCGTGTAACAAAATTTCGAAATTGAAGAGATTTTAGCAAAATATTTTTGTTACCATAATTAACTGCATTAAAACGAAAAGCAATATTCCAATTGACTTTCCATTGACTTTTTGTAATAATATTAAGTACAAAAATATTACAATTAATGTTTTTCCATTGACTTTTGATATGGAATTATATGCAATTAAGTTGAGAATACTTTGCAATTAACATGTACATAATTCAATTCTTAATATGGAATAATTTCAAAATGAAATATATTTTTACAAGCCAGCCAATCAGAAAAAAGGAAAAAAGAATTCAAAATTCTAAAAAAATGACACATAGGCCAAATTGCTCACACGAGGACACGTGTCCAATCATACATCCCTATTAATATATATATGATTGCAAAAACACGTTTCTGAATATTATGGAAAACCGACTTACCTTTTTGAATATTTAAATCATCAATTAATATAAACAATTATTTCCATAAGATCAAATAATATAAGTTTAAGATTGAATGAGTTGGGTTCTAGTGAGACACGTAAATTTTGTGAGACGTAAAGACGTAAGCTTGGCCGTTGATTTGATTAATTCGATAGTTGAGATAAAAGTTGGTTTTTAATTAATTTGGCGGTTGAATTTTCAAAAAACACGGGCGGTTGGTGATTGACGGTACGAATATTAACCGTTGGATTGATAAAAATTAAGGGTTGAGATTATGTCTCTCTGTCATACTGAAAAATGCATGTGCTCTTAGAACCTTTCACACAATAACCATTAATAGATAATACCACTCCTTGCATTTTAAATATAGAATAAATATGTATCGCTTAGAAGTTTAGATACCGTTAAACACTAATATCATATGTACTTCGAATGCACTACGTTCTCCGCTACACAGATCCTCTTCGTCAATCCGTCAATATGAACCTCTTATCAGATTTCAACGAAATGATCATCCCATTATAAATAAGGTTAATTCCTGACGACCACCTTTATAATAAATTATTTTCTACATAACCATTTATTTGCTTAATATTATATTCAACCACTAGTATAATGTTTGTCGTTCCCAAACAACCATTTATCACTATTCCGTTAAATATATTAAAATTTTAATATAGTAATAGTATTTTTATTGCAATACACCACCTCTATAACAAATAAATATATTCATTTTGCAATCTTTATAATTACTTCGGTTGCCATTTAACCACCTCTTCGTTAACTGAAATATACAAATGGTTTTGTGAAAAATGACATATTATAATAGTGAAAATCTGAAAGGGTAAATTACAGAAAACCACCCCTATAATAGGGGTAATTACAGAAAACCACCCCTATAATACGTATTTACAGAAAACCACCTCTATAAATAGCTCTGTTAGCATTTCACCACCTCATTACTATTCCGTTAGATAAATTATTAAAAAACTAAAAATATTATAATTTTTTTAAATAAATTTATTTTTAAAAATAAAATAAAATAAATTAAATTAAATTTCAGAATATTTAATTAAAATTCACATTATTTAATTAAGAATCATTATGTATATTTAATAAGAAAAAATTTATAAAAAATTGAAAAACCTTCAAATATTATACTTTTAATATTAAAAATATATTATTCTTAGAAAAAAATCAAATATTATACTTATGAAATTATTAATATTAAAAATATATTCATCATTAGTTCATGAATTGATATAATTAATGTGTTATTTCTTAATTCAAAATATTCAAATCATATGGTTTATGAAATTATATTATGTTTCATCAAATTAGTGTATTATTTCATAAATCATATAATACAGATATTTTGGTTCATGAAATAGTGTACTATGGTTCATGAGCTTTAAATTTGTTATATCCTGAAATAATATTTAATATCATTAATTCATGAAATAATATAATATATTTCATGAAATATAATTTTAGGGATTAAAATTAAAAGTCAATAGAGTATATAATATTAAAATAATTAATATACGATTACATGTTTTTTGATAGGGATTACATGTTTTTTCTTGATAGCGATTACATGTTTGAATAGATCCTATATTATGTTGCATAAATGATTCTTTAATTTAATTTAATTTAATTTATTTTTAAAAAATAAACTTATTTAAAATTATTATAATATGTTTAGTTTTTTTAATAATTTATCTTTTTTATTTTTTTTATTTTTGATATATTGTTATTTTTTTCAAAAAATAAAAAAAATAAAAAAAATAAAAAAAATAAAAAAATAAAAAAATAAAAAATTTATCTAACGAAATAGTAACGGGAGGTGGTGAAATGCTAACGGAACTATTTATAGAGGTGGTTTTCTGTAAACACGTAGTATATGGATGGTTTTCTATAAGTACCCATATTATAGGGATGGTTTTCTGTAATTTACCCAATCTGAAATTAACCCTTATAAATATATGTTATACTTGGTCATATTTACACCATTTTTAGCCTTCCATTTCTCCACTAGTCTTCATCCTAACAATGATACCTATGGATTTTTTTCCATGTACATAATACTCGGTTCAATTTAAATTTAACAAAATCAAATATACACGTTTCTGGTATTAGAAGAGTAGATGTGGAAAATGAATGGTCTAATGTTACCCTTATTTACACTGCAATCATATTCCAAGCACTGCCCATTAAGATTACAGGGAAATTGATAACAAGGTTAACTCATAAAGTTTCACTGAATGGTTGTTTTAAGGGAACAGAAGAAACCATGAGTAAGACAAAGCATAGGATTACATGGAGAGGTAGTTTTACTACGATACGGCTGTTTCTTGTAAAAAGTTACAGATCTAGTTGCATATTGACATTTTAGGCACGCTGGAGAGCTGATTTCCGTGCACATATCTTCACTTTCTAGTTTCTACACGATATAAGGGGAATAAGGTCTCACTATAATTATATAACTACTGGAGGTGGGATAGCTTTTACGAAAAAGATATTTATCATTAGAAAGAGGTAGATGTACCATATCAGAATGACATAAATCTTGTTATATGTTCAAAGATCGGCCTCCGGTACTCCTAGTACAGCATAAAAAGTATCGTCTGACCCACTCAATGGTATGCATTCGGATCCTCTCACATGGACACTATAGCAAGCTGCAGCAGGAAATACAATGATAAGGTTTCATCAACTACATCGAATTACCATGGAGCTAGTTTCTACAAATTCTAAAGTATGATATTGGAGGTTTAGAATATAAAAATGTGTTTCATGAACTGAAGGTTTGTGGATTATGTGAGATGCAAGTTACCGTTTTCAATCTTGACCACACTTTGGAGCATCACGTCCATCTTCTTAACCATGTCAGAGTTGTCATCCATCTTGGGTACTACAAGTGTTAGTTCCCTATAGATCTCACGGACAAACTCGCATATTTTTCTGGCAAACTCGAGTTCACCTTCAGATATTCTACCCATTGCCAATCTCATCAGTTCCCCAGTCAGATCTGCCAGCTACAACAAGAGATCAACAAGAGGTTGTAATTGCTGTCCTCCAAGCCATAAAAACCAGAACACATCAAGATGACAATGATGAATGGTAAAGTAGATAAATCTAACTAAAATTTTCCAACTGCATAGTAAAACTTTTTTAATAAGATATAATTCCGTACAGCAGGAAAAGAAGATTACCCCTAGAAGATAGTCAAGGATGTTAATCTGCAAAGGCTCAATAGATGGGCCACCAAGCGATAACAACCCTGTATTAATTTCTTCAAGCTCCAATAGAGTTCCAGTTTCACAGAATCTGCAAAATGTAGCGGCTTCAATGAACTCCTGCACCTGCAGGAATGCAATAAGTCAGATATACTACGAGTAAAATCAAACAACATTCTGATGTTTTAAAAACATCAACAACCCCAGGAGAAAACGCTCTCCGTAGTTTCCAAAAGTCTGTTCCATTAAGTTCTTTCAGTAACCGAGCTAAATGCTGGTCAGTCACAGCTTTCAGATCTTTTCCCGCCTTCCCCAGCACTTCATCTTTGTTATCTTTACCGATCCTACCATTAGCAAACAAATAAATACTAAATTGACTATAGCTTAAACAAATCAATTTTCCAAAAAGTACCTGTGGACTTGAAAAATGACCTTCTTACTGTTCATGGTAATATCTCGACTAGCTTTTACTAATCTCTCCCGCTTGTCATTCTACCATTTAAGAAACAGTGAGTATCGGCAAAAGTGTTATAGATAGTTTTATGCAGAATCAACTTACAAGGTCGTTAAGATATGCAGCATACTTGGCAAAGGCATCCTTCATACCATCTGAATCTCCTACACCTGACACTGTCAGCTTTCGTCTCTTCGCAGCACTCTCTGTACTCTCACTGTGCATTGCCATCCGTACCGCTACTGAAAAAATTGATTAAAACAACTGCATCGACTTATATGCATAAACGTAGGAGTAACACAAACTCACCTAGATAGAGCCGCTGCGATTTCTTCAACACCTGATTGCAGATCATCCCGAAACCCTAAAATCCTAATTCACTGATACGGCGTAGTTTAATCAAGAATGTTGCACTTTTTATTTATTTTTATATTGGCGACAAAATGATAGGCAAGTTACTTTCTTTGGTAAAAATGGGCAAAAACAAGGGTTGCACTTTTCAACCTATTAGATTGTCTTCGTGTATACTCTTAGATCATGGGTTTAACATCATAGTCTCATCAATATTTTTTGTCTCAAAGAGCCTCTTCCTACTCCCATGTGAAGTCTGTCTATCTCTATTATGAAGCTTTCGGTTTAATATTTTCGGTTTCAAGTTTATGTAATAGTTTATAATAAATGATTGGGTTTCCATAGTGAATTGGATTGTTTGCTTGGCATGTAATGTAATCACTGTAATAAAAGATTAATTCAAAATTAACTTAATCTCAACTGCCATATCATCAAAATCAACTATTGAGATGATGTCTTCGTGTTGTACAAAATTATAGTGTCCCGTGATCCGAACTCAGGATCTAACCATCTCATATTTTTATTAAAGTAACGAACTACCTCAATTTTTTTACTAAAATGACGATATATCTAAATTTTGGATTAAACGGTCGGACTATCTCAATTTTAATTAAAGGATCGAATTGTTGAACCCTTGAGTTTTGATGATGACAAGTGATCAATACTGACTAGTGTATTGAGTGTGCAGATTGTGCTTCACTGGACATGCCTAACGACTAGTCTGAAGTCGTTAGCAGTAGCAGTTCCTGATATTTCGGACAGAGAAAAATCAGGGAAGATTATCTTGTTGCCTAAACTGATTATATCGATTTTGATAATATTCTAACTGCCTTTTAGAGCTGAGATAATATTCTAACTACCGTTTAGAGTTTAGATAAAATATTGAACAAAGATTTGAAGAGATATGATATTTCCTAATTGAATCTTGCATGGATTGTAGGGTTTGATTTGGAAGGTGTGGCTTAGTATAAAAGCCAGCAGCAGCAGCTCAGATTCGTGTGACTTTGTGAGATAGCGAGGAGCGATCGAGACCAAAGCACAGGCAGCAAGGAAGCGAGCGTGACCGCGTTTATCACGTTGGTTGAGTGCTTTTCGTGTTAGGCTAGAGACTGCATCAGTCCATCTAGGTGAGACGGTGTGCTGCAGAATTTCGGAGTTGTTGGTGTCTAAGGATCAAGGGGTGCAGCTTAGAACAGTAGTAAACAGGGGAGTTGTACTAGCTGATTCAAGTGTATTCGATTCAAGGATATCAATAAAGTTCGGAGTTGAGAATCCTTCCAGTAGCTGCTGGAAGGGGTGGTTTTTCCCAGTTGGGTTTCCACCTAAAATCGTGAGTCTTGATTTACTTCTGTTTATTACGTTACTCTTGTTTATTCCGCTGCGACTAGTCGTATCGAGGGACTAGTCGACCCTCACGACTAGAAGTACAAGCTAACCTCGATCCAACACGAATTATCTCAATTTTTTATTCGAGGATCGAACTATCTCACTTTTTACTGAAGGATCGAACTGTCTCAATTTTAACCGAAGGACGAACTATCTCAATTTTTAATCAAAGTGATGAACTATCTCAATTTTCAATTAAATAGTGATAGAGTGCAAATATTAGTATTTTGAACACATCCTACCTTTATTCCTTATTTATTTTCGATTACTTTGTGAAAGAATTGATAATTCTTATGCTTATTGTAGGATTTATTCAAGAAGTATAATCATCGAGCATTCAAGTGCAAAAGAGAACAAATCGGGAATTAAAGTGCACAAAAAGAGCCAAAGATGTTCTGCTTTCCCAAGTAGAAATTTGCTCCCCCGAGCAGAATTTCCCTCCTAGCAAGCCATTTGAAATTTCAATCTCAAGGGATTTACTAGGCCGAGTAAGGCCAAGTAAAATTTACTAGGCCGAGCAAGTTGTCAATTTTGATACAATAAAACTCAGAAGAATCCGCCTTTGCCGAGTAGAAATTTCGCTCTGCCGAGCAAAAAATTTCCCCCTTAGGAAGAAATATGAAATTTCTATCTTAGAGTTTTTACTCTCCCGAAAAAACTTGCTACCCCGAGCAACTATTTTACTCTCCTGAGCAGCAAAAAGATAGCAAAAAATTTGCTCTCCCAAGCAACTTTTTACACTTCCGAGCAAGTCCAAAAAGGCAGATTTTGCTCCTTAGTATAAATAGATTTCCCAACCATGTTTTGGAGGGATCCTTGAAAGTTCAATATTCATAAACCTAAAGATATCCAAGAGATCAATTGAGGATGAAAGCTTGAAGGGTTGAAGATCAAATTCATCTCCTAAGCATTTCTATCTTTACTTTTGTTATGATGTACTTCCTTTATGTTTTGTTTACTTTTGTAGTAATGTTTGAGTAGTTTTTCATGTGATTAGGGATCATATGGATCCTCTAGGATTTGGATGATGTTTGTTTACTCTTTCTAAGCATTTGAATTACATTTTAGTTGAATCTTAATTGTTGTAGGTACTTGTTCATAACGATGCATGCTAAGTGTTTGACGAAATGCCTAAGTGTATCAAACTGAATTTACTTCCTATGATTTGATGACAATTGAACCCTAAGATGTTAGTAACTATATCAATGTTTCTTTAAGAGTCAATTGTATGTGAGAGAGCGACAATTCCTCTTGGTGATAGGGTAGGTTTGGTGTTGATTTTGAGTGCCTTTCCAATAGAGCAAGAGTTTGAGGTTGTGCACTTGAATTCCACGTGATTCAACAGAGCGAGATCTTGAGAATTGAAACCGTTTAGCACGTCATCTAATCTCCAAGGACGGAACGAGAGTCGAACTTGGAAGGATGATGCGTAGCCATAAGAATTCAAATTAATTGTGATTTGTGCTAGGAAATTGAGTGTGTTACCTCTCCTATGTCTTAGGGGTGAAGTAGAAGTCCTTGATCACTTTTCTTTACTTGTTATTAATACCAATCATACCTTAATCTACATTCCCCCCAAATCTTTTATGTTAGGCAAGTTTAAGTAATTCTTAATTAGTTAACTATCACCTCTTCTCTTGGGTTCGACTCGAGGTCACTCGATTTATAAATGTGTTTGATGTGTGACTAGGATAAGTGTTCCCTATAATACTACCCTAACTTGCACGTCAAAATGGCGTCGTTGCTGGGGAAGAGTTATTAGATAGTTTTCTTGTTTAGTTTTACTTTTGTTTGCTTAATTCGCTATATTCTTTTTTTAGTTGATTGTAATTTCTTGTTTGAGTGGTATTCCTTGCTTGTTTTATTATGTTCTTCACCTACCTTGCTTTCTTTTGATTGCTAGATAGGTGGGCTGAAAGTCCGCGAGACTTAAAACAAGAAGAGCACAAAAGCAAGTTCTTAAATCAACCATCACCCTTCTCCCTCAACCGCCTTCATTGATTCTATATCATCACACTTCCTCTACAACAAAATGTGGAATGCACAAAGGGAATGTGATTTATGCCATAACTTTTGGCCATGATGAGTACTCATGTCCATATGATCAAAGGAACACTTCTGGAGATTATCATGAAGATATGAACATGGGATACAATGAAGAAGACAAATATATTCCCTAATCGGAATTCTATGGATATAGAAACATAAGCTCCCATGAAGAGTACGGAGATTGTCATCTACCCTATTCACCTTATGATTCCTTTGAGGAAACCACAACAAGCTAAAGAAAGTCAAAGCCAAGAAGAAACGCTCTTCTTGTACTATTGGAACAAATGGTGGCTAATCAAGCTCAATTTCAAAAGGATAATCAACTAGTGTTCCAAAAGATGGAACAAAGATTCAATGAACTATATGATTATACCTTGGAGCTTAAAAGACAACTAGCACAACAAGCTCGTTCATCAAATTTTCAGAAGGAACTTCTATCATATTCGGAACAAGAACAAGTGGAAATATTAAGTTCATTGACTTCATGGAAAAAGGTGTAAGTGATCCTCAACAAGAGCAATCTTCAAAGGTTCAAAGGAGCCTCAACAAGCGTTAAAAGCAATCATGCCACTCTTGGAAGAAGAGAAAGAGGTTCCTACAAAAAGAAAGAAGTTAACTGAATAAATTCCGGATAAAGAGAAGAAGCTACCTCTTCATAAGCTTGAAATGTACAAGGTTGATATAGCTATGGACTT